>VZRH01007149.1:278125-344212 GCA_013397555.1 Urocynchramus pylzowi
GGGACACACGGCCCCCATCCCCCTGGGACACACGGCCCCCATCCCCCTGGGACACACGGCCCCGTTATTTATCTTGTTTTAAAGTTTATCTGAATTTTATTTTATTTACACTCTAGCTCTTCTACAGTTTCCACAAAATTTTGGAAATTAAATTTTGTACAAGTACTTCCAGTTTCAGAGATTGTCTGGTTTTTTCCTCAGTAATCAGTATTTTGGTATAATATCTTAAAATTTGCCTAACTGGGCTCTAAGCCTACTACACCAGGAAAACCTACAAGGTGAGTTTATCCTGTGAATACATTAATATATCATAATGAAAGAAAGAAAGTACTATATCAGTACAGACACTTAGCTTTGGGCTTCTGAAAGAACAAACTTTACACTACATTCCCATCTCCTCTGCAGCAGACTCTGACAGGAAATAATATTTCTTTTTCTACCTCTTCTTTTTGTGCTGCAGTCTGTCTCCAGAATAACAGTGGTTCCAATATCAATACTATCTGAAGTATCCCTTTGCAGTTAAAAACAAAAGGTAAATAAAAAGAATACATTTTAAAAATTCCTTGTTATGTGAGGAGACACTAGTTAAAATAGGGGTTAACTTCTCCCCCTGCAAACCTGCTAATTCCCTTCGGGCACCCGACAATTTTTCATTATAGTTTGACAATTATACTTTGCTACCTGGATATTTAACACTGAAATGCATGGCCTTGCCTCTGCATTAGAAAACACTAAATGGATGTAAATAACCCTCTAACTTTGTGAAAATGTTTTCCTTCCCTTTTCAAAATGTGCTCTAAAGGACACCTGACACCCCTTTTGCCACGTTATCCCAGTACACTGGACAATAAATAATTACTCGGATCAGTCCCCAGAGAATATCAATTAATGCTACAAACCCACCAAGAGTCCACCAGCACCTACAAAATTCCCTACGTGCCACCAGGGACCAACCAGCAAATGCACTTGAGAAAGGCAGGGAGCAACACCTGGCTTCTCCAGGTCACAATGTCCACAGTCCTTTCCTTGAATGCCCCTCCTGGCACATGAAACAGTTCAGAGACCAGAGCACCTACCCAACAAGGCAATATTTGGAATTGTCCCACCCCTCTCCCTAACGTGCACCATTTTTTTTAACAGATACTAAAAACCCAACTGTCCCAGCCATCTTTCAAAAGTCATTTCTAAGGAAGAACTCCTCAGAGTCACTGACAATCCCAGCCATGAATCAGTGCAGCCCCAGTGAAAAAGGGATACCCACTGTCTATCACAGCAGGACAAAGCCTGTCTGCTTGCTGCTGTTAGTGTAGTACCAGCGTGGAGCTTAGGCAGCACTTGGATCAGTGCTTCCTTACTGCAAAAGGTTTTATAAATCTGCAAACCTTCAACTAGTAAGAACCACTGAAACAGTCTATCAGTGGCATCAGGAAATCAGTGGTCTCATAATATTAAAGTGGCCTAATCTTAAAGGTGATCTAAAAAGGCTTTTTACCTGCCAAAGACTATCTCTGGTTTCTGTCTTTCTTCTGTAACAACTGACAACATGACTAAGAACTAAAATCAGATAAGAACTTGCATTCCATAAGTGGTTCTGGTTGTGAAGACACTCTCAGTTAGGAGGTAGAGGAGTGGATAGAGAAATGTGGCATAAGAAAGGAAGCACAAAAGAACAGTATCTTTCTTTAATTCTAAACCACATTGCTTCTGTTAAGCAAATAAATAAACCTACCAATTGTGTCCCATTTTAAATACAATTTAAAAAGGAACTTTTCAATTTTTGAGCTCCACAGCCCACTAAGTCAAAAGCTATTTTCTGTTCATTGGTATACTCCACTCCAATCTGAGTACCTCAAACCTTCCCTTGGGAAAGAAAAAACTCTATTTGTTTTGACCCAAAGTTCAGACTTCAGCTCCCATTTTTACCCCCTCAATTTCAAAGAAGCTCACAAATATTTAAGCCCTCATAGCAGGTAAAAAGTTGTGTAATTTTGGTAATAACCATAACTACGGTCCTTGAAAATATATTTTAAAAATTTAGATGTAAGAAGCTGATAGATCTCTAGGTTTTTACATGAAGACTGCCAAGAGACCTCCCAGACTGTGATGGAAGTGAGCTACACAGTGGCCATCACTAGCTCACACCTGAAAGGGCATGGCTTGAACGGAGGCAATAAAGGAAACAACTAAAAAAGCAGATGGAACAGAAGATTCTGCCTGAAAGCAAATGAGCAATTAATTACATAAAGAGAATTGAAAACTGTAAATTCAGGAAAACATTTTAAAAATATTTAAAATCTGAGTTTCTCTCATGCTACAATTGAGACAGAACTGACCAAGTTACATCACTGATAATCTCAGAATTTAACCCAGAGACACAAGAGCTTATTAATATCTTCAGAGTCAAATGCCCACATTTCTACTTTCTGATGACTAGATCCTACTTTTTTTATTTTCTGGCAGCAAAGAAAAGCAAAACAAAAGCTACAAATCTAGAAGTCTCAATATGCCATGAAATTAATCTTGCAAACGGAAGTGCTGATGACCAAGAAACGAAGCCAACTCTTTCCCATGTGTTTATGCAGGTGTGCCATCTGCTGGAGATGGGTCATTTTCTTGTGTCAAACCTCAGTGATGGATTTTTATTATTTCAAAATACATCTAAGATTCAGCAGCAGTTTTCAAGCTTTTGAAAAGCCTATGTAAAATATACTTGCATACAGGCTAGTTGTACGTACATCAAGGAGGTCTAACTGCAAGGATCTGAGCTGCTTAACCACCAGCAACTTGTACAAGATGCCACCTTCCTCAGCAGTTTATGAGAGATGGAAACAACCACAAAACAAGACAGGATCTGGTACAGGTTATTACCTCAGTCTGAAGACAAATATCCCCAGTCTGAAAGTTGTTGCAACTTCAGGATGAGGGCTTTTTACTCCAGCTCTTGAGACCCCACAGCCCCCTGGCTGATGCTACAGACTCCCTAAGCCCAGCTACCAGTAAGGCACACACACCATCTGCCCACTGGGAATGGATGTCTCAGGAACACTAAGAACAGGGCAGGCTGCATAATCCTCTTTACTAATCTGTTTGTTTCCCCACTTTTGGCTTAGGATTCTCTTGGGCTGGCTGTGCTGTCCTAGAGCTGCAGGAATGCAGGTAAGCTGTCAGTGAGCACCTGTGTGAGCCCTGTCAGGAGTTCCCCACATCTCCCTGCATGCTGCACTGAGAACATTGGGACTGGTTTCTCTAGAACCTCCAGCTTTCCCCTGTGCTCCCTCATCTTGGTACCAGCCAGGCAGCAAGCCATCACCATCCATTTTTTCCATGCCACTTGTGACACTGTATATTTCCATAACATAACCCCTTAAGAACTTTTTCCCATTATCACATTTTCCTCCAGGGGTAGTACTAGTTTATTTATTTCCTGATACACAAGACATACCTGAAATCATTACATATTTCCCTTTCTGCTATCTCTGAACCTTTAGCAATTGTAGCTTATCTGTTCAGAGACAAAGAACTAGAACTTCACATCCTATTCAAAAGATGTAAATGACCCAGGTATTTGTACCTGATGACATTCTCTGGTCTGTTTTCTCTTGTTTCTAAGTAATTTTACTGAAGGATTTTTATGAGCTGCTGAGTATTGAGCTGATATTTTCCAGGAACTACCTATCCCATCTGCAAATTCAAGGCCCACATATCTTTTTATGTGAAGATATAATTGAGTTCTGTCTCCCCCCTCCATTGGGTAGCACTCAATATACACTGGATTTCACCTGCCATTTCACTGCCTGCTCGCTCACTCTATTCAAAACTATCATTCAGCACCAATTCTAGTCCCTACTGTCCTGAATCTCTGCATGAACACTGCACTGTCCCCTCACTGCTGGCCCTCTTTTTCCAAGTCATTTGAGAACATGTTGATCATCACAGAACTGCAGAACTCTACTAGAAACCTCCCTGTACTGCCAAGGACTGATGAAACTCCACTTCTTTTCAATTTCTTAACTGTTTTGCACTTAAACTACAGCTGTATAGTTTCTTTTAAAATCTTAGTTAATGGACGGTATAGAAACCATCTTAGAAATCCAAATATTTAGCATCTTTTCCCAACTGGTTTCAATGGAATTGGAAAACAAAAGCTGAGCAATTTTCACTTTCAAACTAAGCAGAAGGAATTTGTCATCTTACCATCCAGCTGTTTTTATCTGTGCCTTATTGTTGACAATAAAAAGGTCTATTCTTTAAAAAGCTCAATGTCAGCCTAAGACATCTGTGCATTAAAGCATCTGTGTTTCCACCAGAAGAACCTTTGTTTCTGACCAAATGGAAGTCAAACATAAAATTTCCAATCCCAGAACTCCAGGTGAATATTCACCCATCAGTCTTAAAGTACAAGACTGGAACCTTCTTGTTACCAGTTAAGAAAAAGATAGGTATATGTTCTCTTTACTATTGCAGGATGATATAGAGGTATGATATACAGGGTCTTCAGAAAAAAAAGACACATCTATTGCATTTATTGAAGTCTGACCTTTTGTATCAGAGACTGATCTGTAACTAAGGATGGCAACATGCCCATACTGGGGGGAACCCTTCCACACCTGCTCCACCAGAAATTTCAGGGGCACTTCTGTGACAGACAGGGGAAAAAGCATATGTCTAAAATATAGAGATAAATGCTTACTTGGCCTTAAATGGGGAATCAGACACAGCATTTTTTGCTTCCATCAAGCTCTCGTATTCCTTTGCCCTGGAGGAGAAAATATTCATTATTATTGACTATTGTCTAAAGTGTACAGCATGTAAGACCAGCAAGGGAGTTCAAACCTTTGGGTTTTTCTGCTTCATAGCAAAGCACAGCATTTCTGTCAATGCTGCCCTGTCATAATCCATAATCCCCTGGTGCTTAATTTCTGGCCATTGGCCATTAACAATTTATGATTAACATCACTACTTTAGAATAACATCAGTATAAAAACGTGTATTTAAGTCGACTTTTCAAATTGTAGAAAATTTCACAAGTGATATATACAACTGTAGCAATCTACTGCCTATTATAAAATGATTAGTGAAATAATGTTATATAATATTAAGACAAAAATATATAAGTAATATTATTATATAAAATATTAATGACTTAGACATGCAGTGCAGACCAGATTAGTACACCAGAGAGATTACAATTAACATACAAATAATTGGTTATATTTGCAGGCACAGTAACATGTTTTATGTAATTACTGACTGTAGTGTAACATAATGAATGTTAGCCAAACAGCACAGAAACACCTCCACCAAGGACTCCTTTACTGCTGGAAAGAGAAACACGACCTCTTTAGTCCCTTAAAAGTATTGTTTACACTGGCCTTGTGCCAAAAAGCGGGAAGAGGGAGACAAGACTTTGTTCCACTGCTTGTTTTCCCTCCAGCCAGCCTGGGCCTACAGGTGAAATCCGTGAGCAAGGCAGGACCCACAGCAACAGCCCTGCACCCCATTTCTAACAACTCACATGCAAAGCATAACTAATCTAGGCACTGCAGTGATGCAGATACATTTCTCTCAAATACAGATATTAAACCTTTCTTTATATTTTCTGTTCACCCAAATGGCTCAAGTTTCCTAAAGCTACTCAGATTTTCCTTTCGTTTGCTTTGCCATTCCAACTTAAGCTCCACGCAAATATTGTTACATCACCACCAGCTCTGATTTATGGCTCATTAATAAAGCCATGAATCACAGCTGAATTTAGTATTAAACATGAAGGTGAGATTCCTTTATTAACCTTTTGCCTTCTTTGCCAGAAACAACACATTTCAGCTTCTGTACAGACAAGTCAGTCAAACCTGGATCACCACCCCAAACCCCTGTTACTCAGTGCACATGGCTGGAATGCTGTAAGTCCCCTGCAAAGCCAGGACCAACTACCTGCTAAGCACACCTCTGATGCTTCCAGTCAGCTTCCAGCAACCCTGCTTTTCCTGTGTCACTATCCCAACATCCTCCTGCTAGCAGCACATACATGATAACCTGAGATAATTTCCTTACCTATATATCAGTTGTTACTGATAGCACCAGTTAAATGGCTTAGGGTTATAAATATAATTAATAAGACTAAAGAAACTTCTCAACACATCTAATACCCCATTGATCACCATTTGTCCCCTCATTCACCTCTGCCCTTCGTTGCTCTGATACTGCAAGAGTGATTTAAGATCTGGAAACTCAGGAGTGTAACAGGAACCTATTTGGTTGCAGCTCTTATTTTTTCCCAGTTTAAAATATCACAGCTTCCTAGAAACTGAAATGAATGTTACATTTCAAGTGCTGAGGTGTAATGGCATTCGTTGTAACTATTTATTTTCCTAGAGAAGAGCTGCAAATATGTACAAAACACGGTGTGTAGATAATCTGCTAACATCTATGAAACTCTAAATTAGCAACATCAAAATACCTCTGCTTTATGTTGCTACTGGACACTTTTATTACTAAGCCTTTTGTGTTAACATCAGAAAATCTTCTATTTAACTCGGAGTTACCTTCAAGGACAGCAAAGCCATTGAAAACTCTAGCAACCCTTTAAAAGTAAAACCAAGCTTAATGAAGATGAACTTCATGTCTCCTCAATATAACTTAGATTTTGAAACTTTCACTGTATTTTTCAATCATACATCACCGTTGTAAAATGATGGCCCTTTATTACTGTTTTAATTACAATTTTTGATGACGAATATGCTGACTCACACAGCAGTCTGACACATACAAACTCAAAATGTTCTGAAAAAGTTTTCCTCCTATCTGTGCCAACAATAATTTACTATTTCAACTTGCACTCCAAGGTCTGACAAATCTTTTGACTAAATTCAACAGAAGCCACCCTGGAGATATAATTAACACTGGGCCCAGTAACTGCACTAAATCAACAGGTCATATGAATAACTCTGCATCCAGAAACCTGAAGAGCATTATCCAGTTCCAACAGTGATATTCAGCTAGTGCATCTGCTCATGCAAATAGGAGAGCAGTCAGAAACAGCAATGCACTGTAAGAGTGTTGTGGTTTTGAAGGCTGATGTGCCTGCTAGAAGTCAACAAACCATCTCACTTCTGCTGTAACTCTAAAAACCTGTGCAAACTTTTTTCTCTTATTTGAAACCCTTCTCGCCTAAAAAGGCAGAGAAATTGTTTAACAATGACTCTTACCTAGATGAGAAGTATTTTTATAGAGAAAAGCAAAAATATGCTACAATACTGAGCTGAGCATTAACCTGAGCTGGGGACCATTCAGCCATAGAGTGACACTGCCAGCTCATGATATAATGATGTCCTGCACATCACACTGATTTGCAGATGTCACTTTTTAGACTAAGAACAAATTGCACGTCTGACAACTCACTTTCCACTTTAAGATATTTTTAACTTTCTTCTTGTTGTGACAGGCAAAAAAAATGATTAAATTTAGTCATGGGATTTGACACTACAGCAGGCTGACTTCTATTTGTTGATTACTATTGATTTTCTTTGATACTTCATTTAAAAATCAATAGCTAGAAAGAAAAATAGGCATGGTTTACACAAATTTAAACATGCTATTGTATGCTAGAAGAGGCTACAGTTTTGGCAGGGCACTGGCATCCAATTATGAGAAAAGCTCTTAACAGGTGAAACCAAGGGCTCCAGATCGATATTCAGTTTTCTTTCTCAATCAGAGAAAGTGGCCATAAATTAGGCTCATCACTGTTATTTTCAAGACACTCCCAAAGCAAATAATTTTACATTTTTTTCAGCCTTCCACTGCACTCACACTAGAGGACAGAAGGTAAAGTTTAGAACAAAACTTAGAAAAAAAGAAAAAGAAAAATAAATTGGTACTACCTGGAGTTCATCCGTGCCTTTAGCTTTTTGGCTTTCTTTTTAATTTTCTGTTTCTCCTCTCCATCTTTTAATGGTTCCACAGGAACAGAACTCTCAATCACAATGTCCACAATGTACTTTTTTAATGACAGGTGCTCCTGCAGAAAATAGTGGAATAATATTTAATGGTATTGTATGTGATGGAGATCACAGATTATCTTCCCAGGAAAAATAACTGTGATAAACATTTAACTGAAGGTTATGAAAATGAAGCCAAACTTTAAAATAAATCTTGGGAAAGAGATTATTTCACACTGAAGAGAACAAGCTGTACATTTTCTAAAAAGGAAGAAAAATTATCAAAAGAAGAACAATAAATAGTGTGCCTCTTTTCAAGAAATTGTTACCTAACAATTATGGACTCCAAGCTGACATCCTCTCACTCCTCCAAGATGCCTTTTACAGCTACAGAAAACCTGCCCTACCAACATAACTCATTACATTAAATAAGCTGATTTTAGTTTTTACATTAATTCTTCATTAAAATCTAAATGTGTCTTAACCTTCATTAAAATATATGGAAATGTATTTTACTATTCACTACTTACAACGTTACCATTTATAAATAGGACTATTACTTTTCCTCTCACAATAAAAAAAATTAATTTAGGCAAAATATTGTTTAAATTTCAGTTCCCCACAGAAGAAATGCTAAACAACCAGTTCAATGCCAGTTATTTGAACAATTTACACAATTTTTAATATACAGAAACTTGTATCTGTTTTCTTACAAAAGACCAAACTTATTATAAAGTATGGGTCACCACAGCTTATTAGGATAATTTATCCTTGAATATTATTATGGCCACAATCAGATGTGGTTATTCCCTCCCTTTTGGTTAAGTACCCTTAAAATTCAAAGTAAAAGGTGATGCGCTAAAAAAATTTATAGACAGTATTTTCCAAAAAACAACCTATATTTTCCTTCATTGAGTCAGGAAAATACTGCGCCTGTTGAAAACAAAATAAATCTCAGTGAAATTTCCTGGAAAAAGACCATTCAGTTTTTGGAAAGCAGTGCTGCATGGTATAACCTAGGAATATATATCTGGTGGCTACAGTAAATGAAATACCCATTTTAAATCACAGGAATGCAAAATGAATACTGAATTAGTAGGTCTAATTCTACTGAATGAGTACTGGACATAAGAAATCCAACATTATCCTCTAAGCAAATTCTAAAGGTAACATTGACTTTCCCTTTGCCCCTCTGCCTACCTCGGACAAGTCCCAGAACACCTGAAGAGTCTTCCTCAACAAACTGTCCACCTTGTTCAAACCATACACATTGCCACAGATTGCTATAGTTGCTTGTAAGGTAATTTTAACAGCTTTTGTAGGCCCTTTCCCTGCCCTAAATATTCTCCATTTAGTTTTAGCAAGAAGGGCTTGAAAGAAAACCTTCTCAGGGTACCTCCAGAGGCTGTGCCCTTGGAGCATCATTGCAATGAGTTAGTTTTCCACCGAGCTGCTGCAGTGCAGAATAAACCATCCCTGTCCTGGTTATGAACCCCCAGCTCAATTCTGTCTTGTCAGAGAGATGTATCCCCCAACACCCACTTAAAAATACCTTTTGCACTGATTTTCTTTTTAAAACCAGAAATCCAGTCCTTAGGTTCAAGCTAACAGGAAGCAGGTGGGTTGGAGTTTGACAACATTAAGAAAAGGAAGGGCTTCTTCAGAACAGACCATGGCACTGCTGCTTTGCTACCAGGCTTCAGGGCACTGATCCTGTGACATCTACTGAGAAAGGGATTTATGGATGATTTCCATGGGATTTGCTATGAACATCCCTGCTTTCCAAAGGGTACAGCCCAGCACCTCTAGGAGCCTGCCTCAGGTCTTTCCTGAGCTGCAGCACGAATAAGACACAAACTAACCAGGGCTGTTACTGTACTTCCCCATCTTCGTTCAACAGTGCAACTGGGATGCTGGTTCATCACGTCTTCAAACTGTCATTGCTCCAAAGTGACAGCAGAGTGGAAGAAAGTGCCCACTGCACTCTGGGATGGCCACCACGCTACACCAGGGGCAGCCAGGCTGCCGTGCACAGCACCAGGGCGGCTGTGACCGTGGGGTCACACTTGTGCCGGGCACAAAGCAAGGAGACAAAGCTTTGCACCCCCTGCACAGACACTCATCTCTTTTTTCATCACCTTATCTGTGATTAGCTGCTGACTTGAAGAGAACTGTAGGGTTCACCAAGCACATTCATGCCCCAGGCTGTGGGGCCAGGCGAGCACCCACGATGGTTGCACACATTTGTTCACAGGAACTCGAGCACCCCTGTGCACCAGGGTTCTCAGCGTTCTCAGCTTTCACACGGGGCAGTGTGGATTAATATCAGACTTCATCCATACAGCTCATTAAAGTCAGACCAGAGTAATAATACCTTGTGTCACAAAAACAATGTCTCTCTGAAGGTACAGATCAAAGTGTGGGATTATCACCGTGGGCAGACCGACACCATTCAGGTGTGAAACAAGAATAACAAAGAGCTTGGGACTGGCTGACTACTGGCACCTGAGGAGAACTGCTGCTACATCACCCTCCAGAGAAGGGAAAAATATTTACCAGTTTTACTGAGCTCCCACCAGTTACCTGAAAAAAATTAAAGTTTTAGAATCCACTGAGTCACACTGAATTTCAGGAAGTCCAATCCTTTAAATAATTAAACTCATGAGTAATTTTACGTGCACAGCCATAGCTGGGCAAGGGAACACACCACAAAAATAACAACCATAAGAGCATAAAAAGGGGTAAGGCCAATGCAGTGTTTTCAAAGCAAACTTTTGTCATCCTTTCATTTAAATAAGAATGAAACTCATCAGTTGGGATGGGTGTATTTCTAATAAATGTAATGCAGGATAACGGGGTAATCTGGACACTTCTTCCTGAAAGCCTTTCACTTCTTTGTAATTATTATTTTTATATAAGTAAATGCTAAGTGCAGTCAGAATTTCTGAGACTAAATTAATTTATCCTCTACCTAAAAGCATTCTGGGTTTTTTCCTATGGCAACGTGAGGGATCATCACTGGTCTGGTCCTGTGCTAGGCTGAACACATTCTGGCCCTAAATCCTCAGATATTGGTAAACCATCAGATCTTTGGAGAATTTAGGCCATTATAAATGCAAAACATTTTAAGCAGAGGCTCTTTTTTAACGGGAGCTGCTGTCATTATGATCTGTATTCAGCCTACCAAAAATTGTCAGTGCAGTTTTAGTTTCAGCCATATCAATTTTAGCTGTGCAGTTTCTCTGAAGCTCTGTTTTAAAGGCTTATGTACAATACACTATTTTTGCTAGTTCTGTCCTAACAGAACACTTTTGATCTTAGGATTAAACCAGATCCAGTGACGATGGTCATTCCATATCAGACTTCTGCCATCATTTTTCATACTTTACACTCATCCTCTGAGCTGCACAGCTGAGATCAGAAACATCGCAAAGTGAGGTCTCAGCTCTCGTGAAGGTGACAGAATCTGTGCACTGTTCTATGCTGGGAAGTACAGCTGCAAAGTAAAGAAACAAGAACTGAATGCTGACATGGATTTGTTCATGATCACCTGTGTATGTTCCTCCCTGCTCATGTGAGGATGGCTCAGTGACCCTCAGGAGTAGAAATACTCCTGCTCCTTCTCTCCTGTGTTAATTCCATGCTCCAAAGCTAAGAACTACTGTTAAAAATCCCAAGGTATCCTGTACCTGTCTCAGGGGGAGATCCTCAGTCTCCAGCTGAAAAAGCCATGAAGTAAAAGTAAGGTGGTAAACATCCACCCTGAGATATTTAATGGCATTTTGTACAGACACATGCTGTTATTGGACAACGCCATAGAACCTCTACATTTTTACAGAACACTGAAGTAATTTTTAGAACAACTGACATATATTTCTGTAAAAGTTTCAATACTTTATTTACAAAGTGATAAAGACTAATATTGTTGCCCATGTAAAACTGCAGTCAGCACCAAGCAGACAGAAATCAGATTATTTACAAAAAATGTATTTGCTATTCCTTCCTTCTCCCTCCATTTTCAACTGTTCTGACTTTTGGTCAAGTCATTGAAAATCCTGAAGCTTTCCAAATGCAACAGATGGGCCTCATCTACAAACTACATGAGAAATCGAGTTGCCAAAACCATTAAAGCTAAAACTAATAAGGTCACCCCTGAAGTCACATTCTTGCTGGTTATTGCCTAGTCCCCTTCAACTGCCTGAACCAGAAAATCTGCCCTGTTAGTCTCATATTTTGAAGTTGATAATTTTAGTTGACTGGGCACTTCTTATAAATAATGTTTTCTCTGTTTCTTATGTGACATGTTTACACTACAAGGATAACAGCATTATAATCAATATCCCCTGAAATAAAAGTAATTTTTTTCAGACTCCAGAACAAACCTAATTGCAAAGTCTTCCATGGACAGTGCAGCAAATGTTACAAAATGCTCAAATGCTATGTAGCTGAGCAGGGTCCGCTTCTGCTTGGATGAGGAAAACCATACCTTAAACTGGATTCTGAACCTCAGTAATCTGTATAAAACACAACAGCTGCACATGAAATTTCCCAATTGACATCCTCTTTATACAACAGCCATTCACAAGACCAATACTCCTCAACAGGTCTCCCCATTTAGTGTCCTAATTATAGCAAGAGCACCCATGGATCTGTCCTTGGCAGGTGAAAGCTTGGATATGTATTTATCAAACCAGAACACAACTGCAAAATATGCTCCTTCCCCATCTTTTTTACTATGACACTTTTTGGCTCTCTGTATTACATATAAGTTACTGTTCATTTCACTCCTCAGAAAATATTAATAGGAACTTTATTAAATTGTGAAGCGTGCCAAACAGAATTCTTCCGAACAAAATTCCCTCCTTCTAAAATTAGAGGTAACCATAACACAAATACTTATTTCCTGTTCCTTTCTTTTTAAGTAAGTGTTGCCTTTTTATGAATTCTGCCCGGGGCATGCCTGCACAAGCAGGACACGATTGCAGCAAAGGCAAGAAGGGAAGGGCAGCCCCAGGTGCAGATGCCCTGTGTTGTCCCTGGCCTCCCTAAGCACAGAGCTCCCCCTAGCACAGGCAGGGACAGGGGGCTCTGGGATCCTTGGAGCAGGCAGGAGCAGGCAGGAGCAGCAGCCAGGGTGCCAGGGAGCTGCTGGCACCTGCTCCAAGCTCAGAGAGGCAGCACTGCAGGGGGATCCTTGGCCACCATGGGCTGGCAGTGCCACGGCCACCAGGCTGTGAGCCAGGGCTCCTGACTTGTGCTCCATCAATTATAAACTCACCAAGACACAGATCTGCAAAAGTTTCCTGACTATTGGACTTTCACCCAAAAAAACTAAGCCAAAATGACCTTGCTGAATCTCAAAGAGTTTGTAGGGTTTTTTCCCCTCTGTTATTTTTTCATTTTCATTTCCTTCTATATTTCTGGATTCTGGCCAGAACTGAAGCAGGAATGCCAGAATACTGTAAGGCTGGTTATTCTGTTATTTTTGTATTCTTTCCAGCCTTGAATCCCCAAGTTCTGAAAGAAAAGGCATTCTTATAAGGTTCTAACCCAACTCTGCAGACCAAGGCAACTTGAAAAACATCTGTCTCCAGCTATTTATCTAAACTCAGTTCTCAGAACTTCCCAACACTTGCTATTACTTGCCCTCTCACATCAGCATTAAAATATAAACATGAGGAAGACTATAAAGAAATGCTTGTAGTAGCTTATATCACATAATAATAGCTGTCATTCATTAACCATTTTAATATAAAATCTATATATATCAAACTGAGTATTTTCCATAAAGGTAATGTACATAAGGAATATATTCTAGCAAATCAATAGCTAACTATTCTGAAGCCTACATATATCTTTTGGATTTACATCTCTACCTGTTTCAAAATAAACAATGTCCTGTAACTGCAGAAAATCATTAAAAAGTGTTTTCACTATTTATTACCAATGTCAGGAATAATGGTTTCTTACTTGTGGATATAATCACTTAAGGGATATATTTGCCAGACTTTGAAGGGTTTTTTAGGGTTCAATTCTAAATCACACTACCACAGGAATATTTATTCATGATTTTACTACATGCTTCAACAGAATTCCTTACTATTTTATTTTTTCCTCATAATCTAGGACAATATTTAATATGGAAAACAGATGCTGAAGCAGATTCTGAGTTATATCACAAGCAGACTTCAATTTTAAACAATGACAGGCTGCAACACAAATGATCAGTAATTCTTCATCATAAAGAGATTGAATACTATTATAGGACCACAAGTGATGATCCACTCCAAAATATGAAGAATCATAAAATGGAAGGTATTCCTTATTAATATGAATTAAGAAGTGTTACTAGAGGTGCTATATGTATAAAATACAGGTTATAATGTAATGAATTTTCAAATATTATTTTCTCAAAATCAAGATTTTAATAATTCACATGCCTATGCTAGACTGTATTTTAGAAGATGAGACCACTAAAAAACTTTTGTTATTCATTCAAAACTGAAGAGTAACCTTTCATTGTACAATAGGTTTTCCTTGACATCTGGGATTTAGGTTTTTTTTCCATGAGGTACTAATTCTGCTTTTCAGCATGCCCAAACTAAAAACTATTTTCACTGCTGACAGCGACTGCTCTTTCCGTCACCTTGCTTCTCCATGGGTTCAATGACACAACAGTCTGCCACTAAGATAAATAACAAATAATATTCTTAATAGGAGCTCTAAGTATTTCTTCAGATTTTTAATGCCATTCCCCCTTGTCACTCCTAAATGTGGGAACAGAAGGTAAAGTAAAGGTGTCTCTTCTGTGTGATGAGAATTCTGCATCTTGGCCATGGAAAGCATCCCTGCACTGACTTTATCACCTGGCTGCAAGGACAGCTGAGAGAAAGGGGGAATCACAGTGCAGCTGGGCCTGCCAGCAGCAGTTTCTTTACTGGTTGTGGATATTCAAGATGCCCAAGCCAAACATAGGAAGGGTGCAGCTGCTGGCAGTGATCTATCACAATTAAAGGCACAGCCAATAAACGATTAATCATGTACATTTTTGCCAAGAAAAACAATACTTTATAATAAATTAAAGGTAAGAAGCTATTGCTGTGCAAAGTATGAAAAACTAGAATTGATGTATGGGGTACTGAGAGACCTTCTGCAAGCTGCAACATGGATTAGACTTTATAATCATTGATTTTCATGACAATGTCTTTTAGGACAGAATCATTCACAGCAGAATGACACGGCCAGAGCTCCTGGACTGAAAGGACCACAGGTACCCATGAGGTATGAAATATCCATAAACAAAAATGAACCACAGGTGCCTGGTGTAATTCCACTCCTCTAGCAACACACAACTCTGCTCTAAAAACCATCCTTCCTTCCTCGGGACAAAAAAAAATTGAGTAAAGCCAACTCAACCAGAACCTGAGGCTTTACTGGCATGGGCAGTTCTTGTTTGCAAGTGATTTACAGATTGCTTCCCCTGAGCAACAGAGAAGAAAAATGGGCTACTGTTGGAGAACTATAATAAGATGGCAGGAAAACAAAAAGAATTTACTATGAAACCTGTGGATAAAGCAAACAGGAATATTGTTCAACATATGACCAAACCACCACAGAGCCCAGAAATGGCTGCAGTACCACCAGAGCTGGGCCAGGGCCATCTCCCTGCACTGGAATGGTCATAATGGAGCAGCCAAATGCCAGGAGAGATGAAGGGCAAACACAGGGCAAGAGCAAGGCTGGACACACTGGGAACTGAGCAGAGCTTGGCTGCCCCTGGATCCCTGGAAATGTCCCAGGCCAGGCTGGATGGGGCTTGGAGCACCCTGGGAGAGTGGAAGGTGGCCCTGCCATGGCAGGGGTGGCACTGGAGGAGCACCAAGATCCCTTCCACCCCAAACCAGTCTGATTCTATGAGTACAGGTAGACATGGAACATACATCTGGATGTTCCAGAATAAAAAAGAGAACTATTAATTGTGTATCATGGTTTTTAAAAGCCACATACTCATAGGTATAAACCTCTCAAACTCCTCTATTAGATGAAACTAAAAACATGACCCTGCTTAGTACTGCTATTTTCCATTTTGCCTAATCATACCTTTTAGACAGGCTACCAAAGGAGTTCATAAAACACTAATAATTTAAATACAAGAATTTGAAAACACTGATTCAGAAAGGAAAACAAAAGCATTTTTTCAATACTGCAAAGGCTAAAGCAATAAAACAATAGTTATATATAATTTAATTGGAATGAAAACATAGTGTATTCAAGAAAATAATAATTAGCAAAATCCTGGCACCACCATGTGTCTGGACAAGAAAAATCCTTGCAAATACAGATGAAGAGCAGCAAGGGTCAGACATTAAGCTACTGCCACATCTTTTTCCCTCAGTACTTTCCTCTGCAAGAAATAATGGAAGCAGCACACACCTCTAGGAAAACAGCTTGATTTCTTTCACAAAAACAACTCCTCGCTCCAAAAATCTAAAAGCCTTTCAGAACTTCCAAGTGCTGTGAACAGGAGCTCTGGCTGTGCATGGTGCTGGCTGCAAAGCTCACCTGGCTGGCCCAGCAGAGCTCTGCCTCCCAGCACACCCAGCCAGGGCCCGTGGCTTTACCTGGGGCAGCTGCCAGCACAGGAGGCACTCTGTAAATCAGAGCTGGGCAGAGCTGGGCCAGGACAGGCTCCCACTGCAGCCCCAGCCAGGGCAGCCACACTCCACAGAGAGCTTTAGTCACTGGCCAGCAGCTTTTTTTAAAGGAACGTGTGTGGGCTCAAGTAACCAGGTCTTTACATAAATCCCCACATTTTAACGCTGTCAGTCTTCAGACAACAATCACCTCTCTGCTCCATCATGGGATTATGTGTTCATTTGATCTAAATACACCTCTTAGAAGTTCTTTGTTGCCTTTATATAATGTTAATAGAATCAGTTTTCTCTCCTGATAAGAAAAAGCACATTTTTCACATATGCAAACAACAGTTCATTAATATTCCTCCATCCTTCTTTGAATACATAAAATTGTTGCGTGCACCTTATATAAATTAACCAAACCCTGCCAAGTTATCTATTGCATCTGGTTTTTAGAAGAGTTTTTCACTTATTAGAAACATTCATAGACCACATGGAATGACATGATTTATATTCTGAAAGGCCCTTTAAACCATGGCATTTAAACGCCAGAGAGAGCTGGGACAATGGTTCAAAGGGAGCTCTTGGGTCTATTTCTCCAAACAAACCGGAGAGACAAGAAAGGCAAAGGCAAAAGGGAAAGCAGAGGGGCATAAAGTGCCTAAAAAGTGGCTGTAGCTCCTAAAATCTGTAGGAGCTACAAGTAGGAGAAAACGTCTACAAGCTCCTTGCAGAGACTCCTCAGCCTAATGAAATCACCAGGTGTTGTCCTATGGCTTTTGCAGGCACCTTTTCAGCAAGGCCTTTGTGCCACACAGGCTTTAATTCAGCAAAGCAATTAGTCAGGACTACCAACATACTAATTGATTCCAGTGAAGTCAATGAAAGCAAATTGCTTACACTGTTTACATCCTTTGCTGAACTAAAAGCAAGGTGGATGTTGAGAGAGGGGACGGGAAATCAATAGCACAGAAAATGGCAGTGCAAAAGCAGGCAAAGCTGAGAGTTTGATGGAAGCAGCCAGGCACTTAAGCAGAGAGATAATGTAGGCAGCACACTCTTACTGCACTGGAGATAATGCTGAAAGGATGTGGGCCAGTGGGAGCACTGAAAGCTTCAGAAATATACTGAAGATGACTTTTAGCCTGCTGCCAGTTTTACCACCTAGGTGAATTAATGTATCTACAAGAGGCCAGACAAAAACAAAGTTACAAAGGAAATAACCAATGTGAACAGAACTTAATTTGCTTTTACAGGATAACCACTTGGTTAGAAAACCAAGAGCTGCCTGCTCTAAGAGAAAGCTACAACTGTTTCAGCTGGAGACTAACAAAGCCCCAAATGATGAAAACCCAAAAGGCTGACATGCAATGAAGCTGCCACTCAATCTGAGAAAGAACTTCATGCTTTTTTGTTTTTGTATCTTCATTCACAGCAAAACTATTTTCTTTGTACATTTCACATCCACAAATGAATTCACCTTCCTGATGGTCTAATCCCAGCTGTCAGCTCCTGCACCAGACATGCTGGAATTAAGCACAATAAGCACTTAATGCCAAACCAGTGGGACATTGCTCCAACATGAAGTCTGCTTTTACCTCTGAAAATGTCTCTAAAATTACAGAACTTATAGATATTAGAGCAAAGAGAAAACCCCTAGAATATAGCAGCTTCTTTTCATTTCTGGCAAGATCAACTCTTACCACCCAAATGGCCCAGAGGAATCAGTGTCCATGACCATTAAGAAGTTTTTAACTTTTTGCTTACAGTCAAATTAACCAAGAAAAATCCTTACTGTTTGAAGAAAAATTATACAATAATTTGCTTCAATCAGTTTCCAAAGCCTTGAGGAGATACCTAAATCTGAGGTACCAATATGGACAAAATTTAAGTATTTCAAATATTGTGATTTCTCAAGTAATAGTAAAGAAATTCTATGATCAGATTAGAATTTTATAAAAGCTTTCTTTCCAGGCAGCTACCTAATATCCTGAAGAGGCTGAACACAAAATGAGTCAAAGATCAAGAGTAAGTTATCTGAGGTGTCAAGTGCATAAGGTTAAAGGTGAAATTTTATTAGATCAAAGGTGATATAAATAAAATCTTTTATGTCAAAGAAGAAGGGTCACAGACAAGACATATATAATCTAAAGACATCACAGATGACAAGTAATAACTTTAAGTAGCACAAGTGTATTCTCACTAAAGTTACTGAATGCTTTAACTATGCATGCTGAATAAAGGGATACACAGAGGAGATTGCTCTGATTAGTAAAACTGCTTTCCTACTCTACACTGCCCAGATCTATAACGAGTGTCTTACTACTGCTCTTTGGGGGAAAAAAAAAAAAAAAAAAGTAATAAAAAGTGGAAAAGGCCTCAGACCTGGAAAATTCCAGGTTACAATAATAGAGCTCAGAATTTTATACTTGGACTAACTGAAATATAGCCATAAATAATATATAAAACACCTAACAATGGAAGCATCCATACATTGCCAGTATGCCAAATGCTATGTACCATCTTCATTCAGGATATTGAAATCTGCTATAGTAATTCTCAAGCTGTTCATTCAGTCCAAATTGTTCTCTCCTTTCTCTCATGCAATAAGCATTATTCAATAAATACATACATTTAACCTTCATCTAGGTCTTAAGTTCTCATCAAAACGTTTTGCTGAGAAAGCCCGGGTTTAGGCACAAAAATCGGGATCTTTGTGCCCTCTAGTGGAACTTGTTTCCCCAGCTGGGTGCAAAGGCAGCTGTAGGTACCTGATTCCGTTCTCCAGAAACTGGAATTGCTCAGCTATCAAATGAATGTGCAGAGTGTGTAATGCCCAGTCACAAGGAAATCCAGTTCAGCATTCCTCCAGACTCCTCTGAGCCAGCTGCCCAGCAAGAACCACACTTCAGGCACCAGTGGCCAGACAGGTACCAGCAAAGGCCAGAGAGATCCAAGAAAATGCCAATCCATACCTGGGAGTGCCCACAACAGGACAGGTTCTGGGAAATCTCACAGCTGCTATCTCCAGGCAAACAGGTGCAGTATGGAGATTTCTCACATATATACACCAGGTAAGCCTGGCACCTAAAACCCAAATCCAAAACCACACAACTCCCACTAACCACTGTCCAAGAGGAAGAAAAACTGAGAAACCATTTCATTACAGCTGGGAAGAAGCAGGAAAGTGCAACTCCACAAACATTTATTCCTCCAGACTACTGTGCCTCTCCAGTTATCTTTTTCTTTTTCACTGATAACCACCTCTGTGGATTTCAGTACTTCAGAGATCTAACTCTCCAAAGCTTTTTAAAAAGGAAAACAAGCTAAAATCAGATGTAAGAAGCTGAAAACAAAGAGAAGATTTCAGTACATAAAAATAGTAAAAGAACTGTGAAGGGAAGTGAAAAAAATCAGAACTACTGGACAGTGTCATCTGAATCAGCCTGGTTGAAAACAGATTTCCAAACACAAGTTCAATCTGAATCAGTGCTGAAGAACTGGCTGGCACACTATTTCCTCCTAACACCTGACAGATATAATACAGGGGCATTCATAAATTTTTTGGATGTGGCAGAACCCAAATTCTCATAAAAAAGGCCTTGATTTAATACTGTAGTTGAATTCTGGCAGCAGCAACAAAAAATTACATGAGACAACATGGATGCAGGTGTCCTTCCTACAAAAGGTATAGTATAAAATGTCCTCAATGCTTCCTCAAAATCACTCTAAATGCCAACACTTCTGAAGAAGCTACTGAAAAACTATTATTCTTCTTAGCAATATTAATACTTCCAAAAGGCTTCAAATCTTACATATTTGAAGTAATTTAGCACTACAGTTTTCAGCATTATGGACCTTGATGAACAGGATATCACCCCTGCTCACCTAGAAAAGGGCTAAGAGATTTTAAGCAGCAAGAAGAAACAAAGAAAATAGCAGGATGGGGACCCTGTAATGTATAAGATTTTTAGGATGAAAAGATAAACATAGTGACATGAAAAATGCCTTTGATTAACAGAAAAGCAGTCACATTTTATAAAGAATCAACTTCAAATAGCAATTGCCTGCAGCATGTGAATGCACTGCTTCCTTCATTGCTTTCCATTGGTAGTCTGCTATGATCCCCATGCTAACAGAAATAGTTTTGTTCAACTCCTTTTTCAAGACCTTTGGAGGCCACTCAGCTGAATGGCATTTAAAACCAGAAGAATTATAGAAAAAACAGTACAGAACTTACCACTTCTTCATCTGAAAGCTCTCGTCCTTGTATACTACTGTTTTCTCTCACAGCCTGTTGGTGTTTTTTCCCTTTAATGTGGCTGAAAAGATACACTTCTGATGAAATCTGCAATGACAATAATTTAATAGTTATTTTTCCTTCGCAAATTCCATAATATATAAATAACAGTACTTTAAACGTAATATAAAACATGCCAATTGTCAGGGGTATGTTCAGAAATCCAAGCACAGTACTTTACTCCTCATCCTAATTTACATAAACATCTTTTATGCAGGACCTAACAGTAAATTACAGAATGATCTGCTAGCCAGCAGAGTAATAATAGATTAAAAAATATGTTAAGCTCTCCTCTCATTTTCACTTCAATCTAATTTTATATATTGGAGTTTCATTCTGAAATGCAAGATCAGTGAGTACACAAGAGTCCAGCCTGCTGAGCCTGAGTTTCTGTTCCAGCACTGCCTGAGGTGATCCCATGCAATCTTGCCTAATGCAGCAATTAAAGAGAAATAATGTTCAGTGGCATGCAAGGCTCTGATAATGCACAGTCTCTGCAAAGCAGTGAAAGCAGTTATCAGTAAGAGATCTCCCAGCTCTGGCCCAGTGGCTGTGTGGCTTCTCTCCCACACCATTCCTGGGACAGGGAGGGCAGGCACAGGCAGAGAGCCCCAGCTGAGGTTGGGACACTGCCAAGCAATGTCCTTGGCTTCCAACAGAGACCAAAAAATCAGACACCAAAGGGAGAGAGGAGACAAAGAGAACACCCCTTTTCCTGTCCAACACTTTTAAGCGTCCAACCAAACTCAATTCAAGAACTTCTTGAGCTTTATGTGGTTTCTCTGTGAATTTCAGTCCAACAACACTTAACCAATCAGCCTCTGAACTCACAGTAAATTTAAATACCCACAGCATCTTACAACAAGGTGTTCCCAGCTCAGCTGCCTGCTATGTAAAGGAGCACATTCTACACTTTGCTTTAAATCTATCTTTTAACTACCTTCTTCCATCCAATGCTCCCGAGTTCTTGCTTCCCTCAGCAGACAGCCAATAACTGAGCACTGCCCAGAGTCTCCATCTACCCACAACTCTACAGCTCTTTTACATCTTCCCTAACCCACCTGATTCATGGACAGAAGAATAAGATGCACTTTTTACAAAAGCAGAGCAGGGGTAGAGTAAACATGCAAGTGAGTGAAGGCTTGGGTTGGTCTTGCAGTTCCAGCAGTATCCCTCCCCTCTGCCCAACTCACCGTGACATTGCACAATGAGCACTGCTTCTTTCGCTCATAGGGTGTGAGCTTTGGTGCATAGTCAGTATTAGCATGTCTTCCACTGCTGAGTTCAGCTGCTTTCTCTTTCCTCTGTTCAATTTGTTCCATGTGCCTTCTAATACTTTCATCATGCTGAATGGAAAATAAACAAAGCAACGAAGAGAAAACACATTGAATGACAGCAAATGGAACTGAACAGTGCAAAGGAATATTGATGTATTTTTCAACTAATGTATCCTTTTATACCTTCAGTTGAATCTTCTTCTGCAGTTCTTCCATGGCTTCTTGCTGAGCTGCAGTAAGAGCTGCCAACCTTTCTTCACGATCTCTAACCAAAAGATAGTAAGTATAGGGAGAATTTGTATCAATGTAAAGCATGAATAATGCTGACACATTTATGCTTGGAATGCAGAACAAGAAAACCCAAAACTGAAGTTGAAGTTGATGGTTCAGTAGAAAAGAAAAACAACAAAAAACAACTTAGAGAATGAGGATGTTTTCATTTGAATGACATAATGTAGACACCTGAACCTTTGCAGCAAAACCTGGATCACACCTCAGTCCCAATCAGAGCAATGACAGTCAAGAAGATGCCACAAAAGAGTGATGAATGTGAAACCCTGTCACCACTTGCATTCTTCAGCCAAGGGCTGAAGTCACTGAATCAATGGGGAAGAGCAGACAACAAATTTAAAATCCCCCTTTGCAGCACTCAAGGCAGTGCTTTATAAAATGTTCATTGGTACAAATTTAAATATAGAAACTCCCAGAGAAAACTCTGACCAACAGCATCACCCTGTTGAAGAGATTTAGATTCTTTTTCTGAGAAAAGAACAAGGGGTGTAACTTGACTTGTACCTGTGACCGTTAAGCAGAAACCCGCAGGAAGAAGTTTCATCAAGAACAACTTCCTAGTGGTCAGTAAGCCAAGGGAGCAACCAAATTCTAAAGGGGAAGAAAATCAGCTACTCATGCTGTTTATACAAACAAAATTTGTAAAATATGATGGGAGAGAAGCCTGGTAGCTCTAATGTGCCAAAGACACAATAAAGACTCTGGGTAAAACTGAGCCATGAAGGAGTCAACCAAAGCCAGCCGCCATCTTTTCAAAAAGCATTCCAAAATTAAAGGAGCCTGAGTAGCAAAACTAGAGAGCCTGACTTAAGGACTATTATTAACCAAACTGCAATGGATTTTGTCATGTGTGGATTCCTGGTTGTCTGGGTTTTTAAACAGAAGTCTGATAGACAAAAACAAGATCAGTTCCATAAATGTAGAAGTAACATTTTTAAAACAAAAAGCCACAGAAAATATAAAAGTGGATAGGAAAGAAGACAGAAGAGGAAGTAAATCAAATGATAAACACTAGAAGTTGTTATTTCACAGAGAAAAAGTGAACTCTTCTAATCACTGTGGGTGTGGGAGGGCTGGGGAGGAGATTATGGATGAGAAGCATTAGGTACTTTATGTGTTATCATCCCTGAGGTACAGAAAGGGAAACTTAACTACAAGCTTATTTTAGTTGTTTCTTTCTGTCTGCATTTTTACATGTTTGTTTAATGCTACAAACTACAACACATTATTGCCATTTCATACTTTGGGCTAATATTGTTTTGTCTTTGAAACAAAATTTTCAAGTTTCCATTTATAGAGCATCAACACAACTCCTGCACAAGCCCTTCTGAAAAGCATTCATTTTCCACGGTTAGGGTACTTTATACAGTTTTATGATTTCTGTTGACAAGAACAACATTTTCTGTATTGTGGATTTCAACTCTGGAATATAAAATACTTTGAAATTACAACTAAAACTTTACTGGAAACAAGTTAAGGGCAGAGGGGCTTTTGAAGTCAGTTTTAAGTACACTATTCCATTCATACAGATGTTTTAATCACCAACAGATGCACACAGTAAAGCTTATACTGAAGAAACTTTAAGCAAATAATGCAAAAATTGCTTATTCCAGCCAGTATTAAATCTTCAGGATACAAGCCAAATCCTAGCAGCAGGAAAAAACTCAACAAAACACCAAATGATGCCTCCAAAGTTCCACCAAAACACACTGCAGTCCAGGACAGAAGGGACAGCACAGCCAGATTCCTGTCCAGCTCATCCCTCCCTGAGCTTCAAACCCAGGACACTGAGTCCTCCCCTCATTCTGC
Source organism: Urocynchramus pylzowi (assembly GCA_013397555.1). Lineage (NCBI taxonomy): Eukaryota > Metazoa > Chordata > Aves > Passeriformes > Fringillidae > Urocynchramus > Urocynchramus pylzowi. The sequence continues at coordinate 302,373 of VZRH01007149.1, forward strand.
TGTGGTAGAGAAACCTCAGAACTGTTCTTAGGGAGCTGTAATGACTGACAGAACAGAATCACCACATTGTAAGGCACTGCACGCATTCTTTCCTACTCTTTCCCAAAATTATCAAAAAAAAAGAAAGAAAAAAGAAAAAAAGAAAAAAAATCTCTCATGTAATCAATACCTGGCAAAGAAAAAAAAAAGAAAATAAGCGCAAGCACGGTACTGCAATTATCAAGTAAAAAGGGTTCAAAAACTGAGTGTTAGATCAACAAACAGAGATTTGCTGACACACAATAGCAACAGAAGGCAAATGGAAACTGCTTCTCCTCACAAGTCACAAGGAAATTTATGGGGTGCAACAAAGGCAAGGGGCAGATTTAGCACTGATTAAACTCAAAGAGTAAGGAATTTTATGCTTGAAGATCTTCAACAGGCTCTAACTGCCGAATGCCTAGAAGACAAAGATGTCAGTAGGGCAATTATTGGCCATTTGCTTACTTTGAGGGTTTCCTCAAATTTCAGAAATATCTAGAAGCCTTACACATGCAGGGTGTATCTTCCCAAAACAGCCTAACCAAATTCTCCATTAGTCCTGATCTTCCTCGAGTATTCGCAAATGAGAATAAGATACTGAACAATCCCTTCCAACTCACTCACTCTCAGGTGATTTTGGCTCAATACACTGAGGAAAGGTCCATGAAGCCTCAGCAAAGGCTACAGATCCTGCCCAGAATTCATTACACATCTAATGGAAAGCTGAATCTCTTTATGATGTCACTCAGGACTTCAGAAGATGAAAGGTGATCAATATATTTCTGAATATTTTACTTGGGAGAAAAAAAACCTCTTCACGACAATTTTGAAGAAAACAAGCCATGACATTAAAGATGTATCAAGAACCATTAGTAAACACCCATCACAGAAAATACCTTAACTTTTACCAAGGTTTAAGGAATGCTTGTGGCAGGGGAACTGCAGGAAAAGAGGGAGAAATATGAGGTGAATACAAAGAGAATTTGCTAAATTAAACAAGCAGAATGTATCAGACTGCATCAGACTGGAAAGTAAACCTGTCTTGCACACCAACATTCATTCTTCCTGCACCTCAAAAGGAGGAGAGAGAAGAGTCCATGGGAAGTTCCCTTTATGAACTTTTAATTATGGGCAAAACTAGAAACCAAGTAGTTCACAGGCAGCAGAATTAATGAAGCCTGATTTCCTGGCTGTGTGCTTCACAATTGTAATCTCTGGTGTCTACAACAACGTGAAATCAAATAGATGCCAGTAAGTCCAAAAGTTTCTGGAGAGTGGAGGAAATGGAGAACATGGGTATATCAGTCTTGTTTCCTTTGAAAACTAAGGTGAAATATGAAAAAGGCAAATTACTACAAGGCCTTGTCTGCAATAAAACTAAGATGAACATAATAAAATACAGCCTTACAACTTATATTGTGCACCTATGTAAGGAATACAGAAACGTACTACAGAATTGATGATGACTCACCCGATTTCTTCTTTCAAGCCATTCATCAAGCATCCTTACTAATGATACTTTTTAAAATCCTAAGCCTGACAATCCAGGAAGGTACTGCTGTTGCAGAGAAGGTGCAGTTTGCTGGGGAGGACAATGGTGAAGGGAACTAAAGAAACGATTGCCAAGTTACCTGGCCCTCTCCCGTGCTGCATCTTCTCGTGCTTTTTCCTTCTCTTGCCGCTGCTGCTCGATCCGCGCTTCCTGCTCCTTCCTCTTCATCAGCAGCTCCTCCACCCGGGCCTGCCGCTCCGCTTCCAGGGCTCTCTTGCGCTCCTAGCCAGGGAAAAGAGAACTCTCGTCGCTCTTTTAGCCATGAAACACACAGGAATTAAGAGAAACGGTACTTCAAAGTCTGCAGAGCCAAACTGAAACACAAACCTGCATTTCGTTGTGCCCCTGCAGCTGCAGGCCCATCCTACCTGGACTGCCTCATCCCGCGCCTGCTTCTCCTCCTGCCGCCGCTGACGCTCCTCCTGCAGCTCGTTCAAGCGCTGTTCGTACTCCTTCAGCTTGTTCAGCACGTCGTGGCGCTTGTTCTGAGCTTCCAAGGTGTTTATAAAAGCAATTTCGTTGACCTGAAAACGACCAGAAAGCGTGAGAAAAGACCCAAGAAGTTGAAATAGGTTTCATCTTGCGGAATTTCATCCATTTGTTAATTATCCACTAGATAATTAAACTGGTGGGACACTTCTCCAGAATGGGTGGGAAAACCATCAACTTGAGAATAACTCTTCAGGTTTCATAATGATTTTTTAATTGTTTTGTTTTGTTTGTTTTAAACAAGACAGCCCATGGACTATAAAAAGAAAATTTGAATTGTATCAGAGAAACAAGAAACTTTGGGTAAATACAGAAAAGTTCTCTCAATTCTATGAGCATCAAGACTTCAACAGTCCTTTCTCTCAGTCACAACATGTGTAATATTAAAACCAAGATGGATGAATCAGTAAAATACACAAGTGCTAGTAGAATCCAACAGGGCTTTTGAGCTAACTTTAAATACCTGTGAACTTACTGATCAAAAAAGTGAAAGTATACATAGTATGAATAAGAATAAACCAAACAGGCTCATGGTCTAATATTTCTTATCCATATAACCTGTTTCATGAACATGTATTATCTTTTCCAACCATAGGACAATGCAATACATAAGAACAAAAAAATAATATGAAAAGGTTAGCTTAAAAGAACTTTAATTTGTACACTAAATAAAACAGGTAAAGAGAACACATATGGACAGACAAAAGCAGATCATGAAAAAGGGTGGTAGGATCATGTTCGTAACTTTGTTTACTGACTAGAATCCATTTACAGGATGGCTTTTACAGGTCAGTAAACAAGCAAGCACTGGGAATTTAGATAACCAACTGGGCAGCAACAGTTACCAGGGTCTGCAGCTATCCTACCCATCAGCTAGTTCTCTAAAGCCTTCTGGCCCAATTAACCTTGATTTCCAGAAAACAAGAACCTCATGAAGCAGCAGATCCCACACACTTAAATGCACACAATATTTGAAACATCTGCTTATCTGGGGAACTATGGCAAGTGTGATTTAGTTAATACAATTACAGAAGTCACACTGGTATAATGGAATAGTAATCAATGTATGGCAGACTGAATTAGGTAGTCTAGAAATCCTTTTAATCCAAGAGAGAAACAGCAACTAAGTAAAAAAGTGCAATCAGTTTTGTTGTGCTTATCTTGAAACACAAATGAACAGCTGCATCAATCACAGCTGAGATACATGCTCATCATATAATGAAACAGTTTCAAGGAGATGCATGTATCTTCACTTGGGAAAAACAGACCTGAAAATAAAACGCTTCATTTCTTTCATGCTGGTTTTGGCTGGGACAGAGTTAATTCTCTTTGCAGAGAGAATTGCAAAGAATTGCAGAGAAGAAGAGCAAAAGCTAGGATGGGACTATGTTTCGGATTTGTGCTGGAAACTACGCTGACAACACAGGGATGTTTTAGTTACTGCTGAGCAGGGTTTGCACAGCATCAAGGCCAAGGGACCAAAGGGATATCTGAGAGCCCAGGACATCACTGCAGCAACAAAACTGGGGGAGGTTAGTGTGGGGCCACTGCTGGGGGACTGGCAATTGTTTCCTTCTGCGTCACTTGTCTTTCTTTATAGTTTATCTCTCTTTTTCTTAGAACTCCTCTCTTTTTTTCCTTAGAACTGATTTTTCCCCATCCAGTTATTAAACTGTTTCTGTATCAACCCATGAGATTTCTTACCTTTACACTTCTGATTCTCTCCCCCCACCCATCCCATGGGACAGGAGGCAGAATAAGTATGTGGTTATGTGGTGCTTAGCTGCTAGCTGGGGTTAAACCATTAAAAATTTTAATCAAAGTAATATGAATGAAGCAAACCAAAAAGCATCCATCTAGTGACTGCCTTATGGAATTATGTATTAAGTCAGAAGAGCACTAAATATACTTAATTTAGAATAAATGCCACATACTAACTGCAGATCTCTGTCTATTCCCAGCTGCTCAACATCAGTGGTACAAAACACAGCAACACAACTACTGTTTAAGTACACAGAATGCTGGATCTGGAATGGCTTTTTAACAAAGGAGAAGAAAAATGAGCTCCCCCACGGAGCTAGAAAAGCAGAGAATTGATCATCAGATCTTCTAGTCCTTCCAGGAGGACTAGGTACCACCAAAAATGCTGCTACATTCTGTGAGGAACAAAAGCAGCAAGTTCTTTCCTTCAACCCATCTTTTCTCCCACACCAACCCACCATGATGTCTAATAACAGCTAATTAATTTTAAGTCATATTAGAGAAAAGTGCACCATTTAGACATCAGCATTTATCTGCTTCACGGCTCATGTGTTTGTATCGAAACTGCACCGTCCTTCACAAACTACTTCAGAGCACTCTGAGGTACAACATTTACAAAAGCACAGCTATTAAATAGTTCCTTTGAAAACAAAGTCACTCACCTTAGCTTCTTCCTCTTGTGCTTTCTTCACAATTGCTTGTAGCTGCACTTCACGTTTGAATTCTGCGTGGAGTAACTTCTCCTCCATCATCCTGCGCCTTTGATCTAACAATTCTTCTTTCCATTTCCTCACATCTTTCTCCTACATACAAGGAATCAATTCATTACTAATACAGCATCTGACAACAGGGCCTGAGTTTTTCTCAGGATTTTCTAATCCTTGAAGCTTTCTTCACAATAACAAAAAATTGTCATGCCCCACACAAGGCCTGCCTTAAGTTTAACTCGAAGTACACTGCTTCAGTTTAGTGAGTTTTACCATTTCTGCTGAATACATGCAACGTATTTCTCCTCTTGTCATACCTTCCCTGAATCTGAGATTGTCTCCTACAAAGCAGTCCAGAAGTTCATGATTTGAAATAATGCTTTATTTAATTGCTGTGATGCACAAGTCAGTTGTGAAAACGATGTAAACTCAGACTCAGATGACAACTTCATTTCACCACTAGTTTGAATCCCTAACATGCCTACTATGTGGAAAGAAATCCTTTCCTGAAAGGCAGCAGAGCAGCCCTTTATATCACAGAAAGCTTACCCTCTCCATTAATTTCTGAAGCTTCAGTGTCTTCTCTTCACGTAACTTTTCTCTCAGCTGTTGAGCTTTCATTTGTTTCTCCTCATGCTTCTTTTTGGATTCTGCTATTGTTCTTTTAATAAAACCAAAGAAGAGCAAAAGCAAGTTAGACAATATTAACTGACAGTGTAGCAAACATTTCTATGCCATTTCACTAAGAGAAAACAAATAGGCCACTGGAGGGCAATTATTTCCTGTAAATGTGAATACTGTTCTTCTAGACTTCTTTAGTTAGCAGAAAATGAAGTATGAGCCCACTCGTGAAAAAACAGAGATTTCTGTAGCACTTTCAATTAGAGACTCAGAGTAGATTTTTGAAGAGCTTCCAGCAGCCATGAGTTAGGTTGCCTGTTTTCCCTGGCTGACCCAGGCAGGCAGCAACTGCAGCACCTCTTGCGCGAGGGTGAGGAGAGCTTCTCGTGCATGTGAATCCCGTGGCCGGGGGGCCGCGCGGGCTCCTCCTCCACTCTGTCTCCCCAGGAGTTGCTCTGGCGCCACGACTCACGAGCTGTACAGATAAAAACAGAGGTGGGGATAATTGAAACACTCTTTGCTACAAGAAATGCCAACAATAAGGATTAGTTTCTCTAGTTCTCTCTCAGATGAGTTTCCTTGGGCCTAGGTAAAAATAGAGACTGAAGCATCTTTAATACCTGTCCTTTTTTAATGTTTAATCATTTTATTATACTTTTATCCAGATGATAATATAAAACTGGATTAAAAACTGTAAAATTCTAATAGAAAGATGCAGAAAGAGAACAGAAGAACAATGAGACACAGAGACAGTTTAAACACAAAGTCCATCTTTCCTCAGGAAAGAACAGAGAAGATGACATACTTGGAATGTGTTGGGAAAACTTCTGAAACCTTAACTGGCCATGAATAAAACAAGCATTTTTCTAAATTTTTGCTGTCGTTTCCACGTAAGCACAGTAATATACAAAAATTTACCTTCATAATCTGCCAGAACATCATTCCAGTCCATAGACAAACCACAGAAGGATATGCTTCCATTTCCCATATTAGCCTGAAATTTAATATGAACCAAACAGTAAAAACATAAACCTTAACTCACAGGTGCACACACACATTAAACAGTGCCAACTCAGCAATATCCAGCAACGTTTCCAAACAGAACTGGCCTCCCCAAAGGTCAATGTTGTTCCCACTCTGACAGTAAAAATGAAGACTTTTGCTTCATCTACTCTTCCACAGTAGCAATGAACATAACAAGTCTCATCTCCCCCTGTTTTGCACCCAGAAATCAGCAGCAGGACGTTGACTGCAAGCTCAGAAGGCTCTGTACCACTCAGCAGTGCTGCTGAGTTTAGTAAGACTAAATATCCCTCAGGATGGGATAATTACTACATGGCACTATTTCACACATCAAACAGGTTACTTCAACAACAAAACAAACACTAACAAATTCTATATTCATTCTCCACTGACAACAAAGCTTTAACAGGGTACAGTACAATGAACTGGACACTCACAGAGAAGTCACTGTCATTGTCAGTCTCGATGTTAATGTCATTGTTTTCCTCTGCCTCAATCTCTCTGGTTAACTGCTCCTCCTCTGCAATAGCACTGGCAATGGCTTCTTCATTTGCCTTCTCCAGCCGATCTGCTAACTCTTCTTTCTTAGCCAGGACTTCTGCCATGGACTGGAGGAAACACGACACCAGAAAAATAACCAAGATCAGTAGCAGGCACAAAAAGGAGGATTCCACATAGTTAACATGAATTGTATGATATTTTGTTCAACTTCTCTTTACTTACAGTTTTTTTACTGATATATTTTGTGAAGGTAGCTGAAAATACAAACCCCACTAAAAGTGTTAGCAACTATTAACTTGTTTAGTAACTACATGAAACTTTTAATTATTACATGAAAATTTTATTACATGAAAATTTTAATTATTCACATAATTAAAAAACTTATTCTACCAACCCTGTCATTAAAAGCACAGAGACAGTTCTCCTGCAATTACTGTTTAAATACTTACTCTTAGGGACTAAGCAAGGCATACTCTGAGACATGAGTGAATGCCATGCTGTCACCTCTACAAATGGAACCATGTTTCCATTTAAAGATGGAAATTATCTGCATGAACTGTATCTGGAAACTTCACCATAGTTAATACAATGGAATCTCAGGCTGTACTTTTTTCCAACATGAATGACAAAAGAGTGGGGCAAAAATGTATGCCTGGATATGCTGATTGTCTTTCCTTCTCTAATGTCCAGCATTAACCAGACCACTTCCACTCCCGTACCAATGCACCACAACACACAAACTGGTGTTTAAAGCAGTCTAATCTGGAGCAGTAAAGTGCTTCCAAGAGACACAGATCCCACCAACCTAGCAGCATCCTGAATTGTTAATAACTGAGCATCTGAAACAATGTTAGTGGGTGAGATGCCTGAAATCTGCTCTAAAAGCAAACAGATACTTGGCTTGGAAATTACCTAGCAGGGCTCCAGCTTGTAAAAGTTAAAGGGAAAGCAATTTACAGGAAAAGTTCTGCAAATAAGAATTTTAATCACGTTTCTGACAAAACAAAACCAAACTAAAACAAACACAAACCCCTAAAAACCCAAACCAAAAGAAAGCACCTGAAAGTACAACCTGGACTTTATGTAACATGACTGTAACAACGGGGTTCTCTCCACTCAGAGAATCCCAGTGAAGCAGACACACCCTGAGACCTGCAGAATTCTCCAGACAGGAAAGAACACTCTTTTTGGGAAGCCAGGTAAAAACAGAAAGCTGACTTCACATTTTTTGCTTTAAGAATGGCATTCCTCCAAATTGCTTGTTGTAAAGGAAGACCCAGCAGAGCAGCTCAGCAAGTCTTGAAAGGCAGAGGTCTGACTTTGTTTCTAACAAAATTTTGATATCCCATGTGTTTCCAGTTTGAATGATGAGCGAAACTGAAGTAAGACTTTAATAAGAGTGTGACTTAAAATGACTGCTAATTGAAGGAAATGAAAAATTAGCACAAACATTCTTAAAATAAGTAATGAGAACAGAGATCTATTTATTCTAAATAAGACATTTCTATCTTATCTAGTTTAAGTTCCAAAACTTTACTGGAATGAATTCTACAACGAAAAGTATCTGTGCAACAATTTATTTTTCCTACAGCAGGTACCGCATAGATTTTTCTAGTTTTTACATAAGGTTAACAGTAAACACTGTGGAACACAGACCGAGAAAATTAAGGCTTAGATTTATTATTCACTCACAAATCTTATGAGGTTTCTTACCAATCTGGCAGCACTCACATTTGAAATATCTGTGGGATCCATTTCAGTTTCAGATTTAGCTTTTTCTGTTTGATGCCAGTCTGTACAGGCAGTACTCTGGGGGGAAACCTCATTCATCTGCAGAGTTTCTGAACTGCAGTCAGTACTGGTGAGAACTGGAGCCATCTCAGGAGCTGGTTCTAAGGAATCCCCTTGCAAGGCTGTGCCAGTGCTCCCATTGACTTCCGAAGCTGTGAACTAACAAGAGGCATTTGCAAAATTAACAAAATGGAACATACTGTTTTTTAAAGTCAGAGTCAAATTTTAAGGAAATACCTGGCAACAGTGAGTGATGCAAATAACTTCACTTACTTCAGGTGCTCATTACCTTGCAAAAGTTGGATTTTTCTACCTGAAATCTATGTATGAGATGTGTTGAATGCTGACTTTTTGGAAAACATGGAAAAGCTGTCCACAGCATCATAATTTTAATTAGCCTATTTGTGCTGACATCTTACTGCATTTCCATAAATGTAACTGAAATAACCATTATTTTAACAGCCTTTCCCAATTGGTAAGTCCATAAAAGCTCTAGCCAACATCACCTTTAGAAAGTGCTCTGAAGAAAAGCTGCAAGATTTAAGGTAAGAAAACGGTTCAAAATGATGTACTGACCTGAGTCTTTTCAGTAAGGGGACTCTCAGAGTGATGTAAAGGATCCTTCTGTACCAGCTCTGTGCTTTCAGATGCAGCACTGCCCATGACTGAGCTCCCATGCTTGTTTTCTGCTGGTGGTGAAATGACGTTTTCTTTGTCACTGTCACCTCTGGACTTGAGTGACTCTGCAGCTGCAGGAGCTTTTGCTGCCAAAGCTGTGGATCGAGATCGAACGGGCCTTCCGCGCTGAACTGTCTCCCAGCCCTCCGCATCCTTTCGATCTACGGGAGAAAAACGCCCCCCGTTCTCAGACAGGAACACTTATAAATAGAAGCATTAGAAACAACTATTTTATTACAGTATTACACAAGTTGTGGGAGAAAAATGCTCCCTTTAAAAATCAATACCAAAAAAATCAATGAGATATTCTTCAGCAAAGCTTTTTACTTCAAGGAATGCTATTGGTATTACAGACACTGGACAACTCCATTCATGGGACACGTTCTGTTACTGCAGAGTGAAGCTGCTCAGGCACAAAAAGGTGTGGGAAATGGCAACGTGTACTTAAGCTTGCCATGCTTTTTCCTTGCTGCTTCACGAGATGGTAAAGCACAACAAAGCAACAGCATCTGCTCTTCTTTGCAGCAACAGTAACGTCAGTGGCTTTTTGTGGAAGTGCAAGCACAGACCTAATGGCACGCCTTAGCATGGAAAGCAGAAATGTGGCTCATTATCCTGCCAGTGCTTTCTTTACTTCTTTTTCTATTAGTTTCACTCTGGTAACAAAAATACACTAATTGGTGTCAGCTTTTAGAAAACTGCTTTTCCTGGATTCCAGGAAATAGCAAAATATTGCTACAATGGGACTGCAAACTGAAGGAGAAAATAGAAAAGCAGTTTTCTTCAATTTAATTTGATTTCTATGTAGCTGTTACATGCAACTTTCTGATCAACATTTCTGATATGCTACTGGTACGTACTTGAAAACCACTTCAAGTTACATTTGTCTGCCTGAAGCATCAGGTCCTAGGTGTGACCAGATTTCTAGATTTCAAGGTGAACCCCTTCTCCATATGTAACATTTTTGTGGCCAGCAATTAATAGCAGCACGCAATTTCCCACACATCTTGAAACAACTGTAAGTGATTCTTTGAAGCCTGACAGTACAACTCACAAGTGTGAAAGCTCAGGCCTGTGTGCTTGCTGAACAAAAATTATTGCAAAAAATTCAGGAACTAACTATGTATATATGTTGTCCAACATACTTTTGGCAAAAGCTGCTCTAAAGATTGTTTACATGAAAGGAGGAGAAAGGTGTAGGAGATGACTTTTACCTGGAGGAGTAGAGAAGCAAAAACCGCCAACACTGTTTTACACAGGGTGATAATCCAGAATACAACTTGTATAAAAAATTAATTCTCTGTGTATTTCTAAAGCATTTACTAACAAAGACAGTCATATATCCCGGGCATAAAGACTAGCTCAAATGTTAAGGTTTAACATATGAACTGGACTAAACAGCCTTTAGGGGCACTTGAGCTGCTGTCCAAGAGCAGCAGTAACCAGTTAACTGGCAATGAGCCAAAACCACAACTAACAGCACGTTCATCCTTTGCTGCCCTTGGCATCCAGGATTTCACAAACGCTGCTATTTAACTGTTAGGTTCTTTTAACATCCCAGGATGGAACACAGCAGCCTGGCCCAACAGCTGGTGTAACTCCTGAGTTACCAGGGAATTTGACAGGGCTGTACTGGAATTTATCTTTGCTGAGCAGCTCATGCAACAGCTGGTTTTATGTAACTATATAACTGCTCACAAACCTTAATGATATTGGAAATGACAGATGCAAAAAAATAATTTGGTATTTTACTACTGAGACTGTATTACTCTAGAAAAATCACTGTGTATTTTAAAGTAAACAAAATTCCCAAACTGTGTGAATGAATATGGCTGATCCCTTCAGCTCACTGCTGGTACCAGAGTCTGTGAAAAGCCTTTCTGTGCTCCTGCCCCTCACGTGCATTTGCACACATTTCAGTGTGTCCCACTGACCAGAACAGCAGTCAAAAAACCACCCATCCCTTTGCCACAGATTTCCCTTTTCACCCCTGCAGGCAACTTTGGCCTTCTTTTTCATTTCTTCATCTTCACATAGAAAAAATATTACCTACAGGGCCTAGTGATGGGAACATATTGCCCTCTCAGGGGCAATCTTAACTCCAGCCATTCTCCAGGGAACAGGGTTTAATTCCTGATTAAATTAATTCCTAATTCCCTGGAATCACAACCAGATTTACTGCAGCAAGCTCACAGCCTGTGCAGCATCTGGCCCTGCACCCTGTGAGACAAGGACTGCTCAGGCCCCTTGTCTCCCACCCCACCCACTTTAGTAACTGATGGGACCACAAAGACTGTGCTGTATCTGGCTTAGGACACAATCTGGCCAATAAAGTTCCCTGGCAAGTAACAGACAGCAGAGATTGTTCAGAAGAACTGCTAAAATCAACCAGAAAAGCACCACTGCTTTACTGCAGCAACTTTTGGGTTGTGATTCTTTCTGCTTGTCATTTGAAAAACAAGATTGTTGAAACACTTCATTTCTATTTGTTCTGAAAATTGAAGTCACCTTTTATATAAAAGCATCTTTTCTACATTAAAAGGATCAGAAGATATCCTTTTGTTGTATCTACTACCAAAACATAATTTTACTAACATCTAGATAATAAGATATATTAATCATATAAATGTATCTTAATAATTGTACTAATATCTACTAAAGTTTATTCTACCAAAAAAGAATATTCTTGCCTGTCTTGCCTAGTTGTTCTTTGTCTCGTGGCAAATTTCTAAATATCCTAAAATGACAGAATGAATCAGAATAAAATTATTCAGAGCATAGAAAAATCAAAATCACACTTACTAAGGTAAGAATGAATCTTTTCATAAAAGCCATACATGTTCAATTTTTAATTTGCATTTGTTCACTGTCAGATTCATATCTATTACCCAAGACTCAACCAAGCATTTTAACAGCCCAGAAATACTTGCATTTGAAAGAATATTGTTTGGTGACTTCTTTAAAGACAAAGCAGTTTTTAATTCATGTAAGTATTCAGTACTCCTGACCTACCTGGAGTCAGTTTAACAGTGTGATGCCACCTGACAATTACAGTGCACCAGAAGATTCTGTTCATTTTAATTCACCAAGCAGTTTAGGATTCAGTCACTTCCAGGCAGGTTTTTAACTAAAGAGTTTGCAAAGCTAATATGTTTATTGACATTAGATCACATCTAATGAGATACAAAGCTCATACTCAGTAAGGCATCAATCTTCCTCCGTATTTTTTCCCTCTGTCTGGAATTCTTATAGCCCAGTAGCCATCTCCACAGGCTACATATCACACGCTGGGTTTGATTACCCCCAGAGCTTTGTAAATGAATAATTCATTTGCCTACCCTGATCATTCTCTAGTTTCATGTGAACTTGGCTGTCCCTGCCTGCTCTTGTGTTACATGGATGTGACAAGCCATCTGTCATCTCGGGGCCCTTCCAGCCTCCAGGCTCTTGGGAAGTTGCTCCATCTGGAAGAACCAGCCAAGGAGCTCACTGCAAACACCACAAACTGAAATCCAGGCACCTGTGTGCAGCTCCTGGGGGTTCTACTTCAGGAGATGCACAGCCCTTCTATAAAATTTACTTGCCAGTAAGCCCCCACATAAATAAACTTCAGCCCCATCTGAGCCCAAAGCAGGACAGCTGCCTGAGAGGGCTGGACCCAGTCTTAGGCACATTACAGAGCACATTTATTCACACCTATGGACATGAGCAATTCATACAAGAAAGATGATAATAATAGTAACAACAATAAAAACCAACCAGATTTCAAGTATGGCAGCAGAAAAAAGATTAGTACTTCTCAGAAGTTCACATGTTCTAGATTGTTCTTTGTCCTAAATCCTATAATAACAATTATTTTAATTGTAAGCACTTATTTCCATTTCTAATACACACTCTATACTTGTATAACTCATCTCACTTTTTACCACAGGCACCAGGGAATTCACAAGCAGAAATTGCTCAGACAGTAAGAACAGACTAGATTTCATATTGTAAAAACACTCAAGCATGACAGAATTTTTAAAAAATTCATTCAAATATTGAGGGTAACAGTAAGTTTAATGAGGGAAATGAGATAAGATGATTAAACTTCATTTAATTATGCATTCAGAAAAGGAAAGATTAAAGAACTATATGGAAAAATAATGTATTTTCTTTCTCCCTAAGGGCTTACTTAGTTAAATTTGGAAATTGCATCAACCATGAAACAGATACAGTATCATACCACTCATCCACATCACAAAACCATTGAGAGACCTAATGATAATGCTGTTCGAAATCACAGGAGAAAAAGTGTCTGGGGAAATCCTGTGGCTGTAAGCCCCAGCTGGGTTTTGGGTGGGCCAGGGAGCATTACAGGAGGCAGGGGGAATCCTTCCCCAAAGGCCCACATGCCCCAAGCAGCTGGGAGTGCATTAGCTGGGCAAGGGGCAGAGCAGATGACACACGAGCCTCAGAGCTGCTTCAATAATGCATGTGAAAAGCCCCTGGGGCTCCCTTCACATAAACTTCATGGATTTCCCCCTGTTTTCATCAGTGGGAATAACTGCATATTACCAATGTGATTCCACCTACCACACACAGGACAACATGCTCCTACAGAGAATTTGATTTGTTAAAAACTAACAATTCAGCCCCCAGCACATCACTGAAATTCTCCAATGCTCAATGTCAGCAATTAGAGATTCCTAAGAATAAACAAAGTCTTGAGGAATGAGTGTTATTTCTTAAAATGAAATGTTTCAAGTCTGGATTGCATCATACATTTGATTTGAAGATTATTGAACACTTGTAGCCAGTACTACAGGACCTAAGAGGCTTCTCTCTTTTTGGAGCTCATGAGCTGAAAGTAACATTCAATAAAACACAGCACAACACTGATTCTTCAGTGCTCTAAAAGCCTCTGAAAGTAACACAAGGATAAAATCTTTTGTTTTCCTCTTAGCCTCTTAAAATATGTTATCCATATTGAAATACAGATCACTTTTATTCCCTGTGTAGCTAACAACAGTCTCCATATGCACAACAACACCTAATAAAGGTATTTTAGCAACAGCTTGGAGCCTGTCACTCTATTAAGAGCGATAATCACCAGAAAAAGCTTTTGTTACGAGTAACTTCACCTACTGGTATGTCTCAAAAGTGGAATTACACATCAATTACTGGGCTGAAAACTTAGCCACACAGCTCCTGCTCTCTAAGCAGCTCACTGCAACTCTACATAGTAAGCTATTCCCACATGCAAGCAGCAGCCATGGATCTCCCTTCCAACCACCATCCTTGGAGTATGGCTTTGCTGGTTCTGCTCCGAGCAGAGGAACCCTCTCCAAAACTCATTCACGTTACACTGCAAGACCCCTGGACAAGGTGTTTTACTTCCATGATATGCCACAAGGCTGCAAGTCACCAGACATGGCTTCTACTACTCCTAGGTTGAACACAGAACTATCTTAAATTGATACATGCACTTCTTGAAGCTTTTTTTAATCACCAAAAAAAAAAAAAAAAGCAGCGCACTTTTAATTTTCTTTCAGAATATCCATTTCTACATCCTGCCTGATAGTTTTGCAGAAAGTCATCTGAGACCACACATGAAGAAATAAATTTTAAAAAATGCATTTCTGAAAACAATCTCAGAGATCCAGTGCAAAGAAACTAATTTTATAAACCAAAGGGTAGTTTTTTTATGTCTGCAACTAAACCAATCTCTTCTAAAACAAAAGATCCTGAATCAAGCATTCTCCAAGGAGCATCTTTACAGAAAAAAAATCATAACTAAACGTGGCAACTCTTGTCTTCCAACAAAAAAAACATCAATTGTTATTTCAGCATAGTTCTAATAGCCTGCTCTTCCAGGACATATAAACCTATCTTGAGCTCTTCCCAGATTCCTGGACATGCATTATTCTTTATATGTTCAGCCATCCCAGCTTGCAGTTAGATTGGCAGTTTGTGACCAAACACCTTTTGTTTTTGGGATGTTATAAACTGGTTTTAACAGGTCAAATTCTAGTTTGTGAAAATACAGCAGAATGTTACCTACATATGAAAACACACTTTCGTCTCAAACTTAACTATTGCAATATAAGGCTGCAGGAATCTTATCTCCATATTGAATTTAAACACTGTATTTTGCAAAACTAGGTTTAATTTTGCTTAGAACACAGGTCATCACATTCTGAATTCACTTCATACCACAGAGTTTGTGAAAATAACTGAAGCCACTGAAGGGGACTTGCCATTTTTCCGCAGTGACTTCTGTGCCGGAGGTACCAGACAGGCTTGTGCTGTTGCCAGCTCAGGATTGGCAGCTTTACTTCCATGGTTGGCTTTTACCTTATCAGCCCAACTTACACCAGAAGGAGCCAGGCGTGTTGCAGAAATTGTCACTGCAGGGTTCCTAAATGAAAGTCACAGCTCTTTTTAGTGTCTGATCAAGTAACAGAATGGTTTGTTAGAAAGCTTTATCAGAGTCTCTCAGAGACTATCAGAACAGTGCCCAACAGAACTACCTCTCCTTTGGCAAACTCTCCAGGTTGCAGCAATTTACACTGAAAAGTTGCTGTAATTTGCTCAACTAATTTTTGTTTTTAGTAAACAAGATTAAATTTAATCTTTGTGATACTAATTTCTGAAGGCATTAATGTTTTTGGCAACCAAAGCAACACATAATAAATTCTACAAACTAAGTCTTGAAAAATACTCCTGTCATTTTAAGCCTGGCATTTGACCATTTGGTACTCCCAATTCCTTTTCATTAAAAGTAATGAACAGATTTTTCCTACTCATCTTCCACATAAGTGATTTTATTTATCACACTCTTCTTTGTTATCTCTTCTCCAAATCATTTTCTTTTTGCATCAATGCTGTTGGATATCTCTGATTGTCCCTGCTTCTAGTTTCTGTACTTTTCCTACTTTTTCTACACTGCTTTGGGGAAGATGTGAAGATGACTACAGGTATGAATCATTAATTTCTACAGAGGTACACCACTACCTTCTCTTCTATCCCCTATTCCTTTCCTAGTAACTCCTAGCATTCTGCCAAAAATTTCTGTAGCACCAAGTATGCCTCAGCCCTTATCTTTAGTCCTATTTTCTCTCTCGCACACAAAATATTGTAGCCCTCTGGGGTTGCCTTGCTTTGAGACACACACTAAGAAGAAAAACATTTGCAAGTGTGAAGGATAGACAACTCATCTTGCTGTTCCCTACTCTAACACACAGTTTCTCATCATGTCCCTGTGATTGTGAATAAAACAGTTCCAGCAGCAATAGCAACAGATTATTACAGCCAAATAAGGCTTAGCTGAAAGACTAATTGTGCTGAGCTGTTATGTTCTAATAAAAAGAGCCTTGATTTCCACCAGATTCAAGTGTTTCATTTGTGTGCTTGTGCATATTTTCTCCCCACCACCAGGCATTTCAGCAGACACCTCTAAGCTGTTGTCAGGTAGGTATCAACTGATTCACCTACACAGGGCCTACACCAAACACACTTTGTAGTATTTTTGCAGAAATATTTGATATGCAGTTTCAGAGAGCTCAATCCTCAGAGGTGCTGACCAAACAGTCCAGTATCACATCTCTGCTGAGGACACTGTAAGCACCCAGGAAACTGGGCAGTGCGTTCCCTAGATCCCAAGAAACCTGAGGGAACCACAGCCCACACCCTGAGAAAGACTTCAGCTGCACACATCTGTGCTCTCCAGACCGAGACAGCAGCAGGCAGTGCTGCTCTAAATCTACACACGTTTTTGTTGAACTGCTTTCAGACATTTTCATTTCAACAAGTAAAAGATGCTTTCCTGCAGTATATAACATGCTCTACATTTGAGCTAGTGTCACTTTTGCCACGCATCAGAATCATCATCATCTCACTTTACACTCACTCTTTCTGACCTGTATTTCCTTCTGCTCACTCAGCTGGCCATTCACATTGCACACACTGGCAACTTTAAAATGCCAGTTACAGACATTTTGACCTTTGTTTTGTACAGAGGAGAGAGTACTAAACAGATCACATGAAATACACTAACAGTATTTTATCTTCAGGTCTTTGTAATGACCAGTAATTAAATGCATTACAAAGTCAGGAAAAAGTGAGTCCTTGATAGGATTTTCCTTTACAGATCATGGGCTTTTCTTTTAGGAATGCAAACAATTGCTTATATGATTTAATAAACAACAAAACAATACATTGATTACTACAGAAAAATAGTGCATTCGTGAAATTTGCTTCAAATTGATCTTTATTTTAGCTTCAATAAACTTCTTAGTTGGTTTCATACCCAAAATTTAAACTCCTTCGAGCATTTGATGTCACACTAATCCTATCTGTGGAGGGACTTGGGATCACGTGGCGTCCTGGAGACATTTTCTTTACTTCCCAAGCCAGTGAAGTAGGTCTGCAAACCCAGGAAAGGAAAGTTTAAAAATACAATTCACAATAACTCTTCCTCTATCATTTTAAAGCAAAACTAGAACCAATAAATGCTCAGTATATTAACAAATCCTGCTGAATTTTATCATTCATCTCAGCAATTGTTTCTACACCAACTACAAACCCTATTGGCCAGACCCATATCCAAAATAATGCCTCTTCTCAAAACTACAATGTTTATTTCAAATTCCAGTACAGAGCAAAGCATCAAACCAACCATTTAAAAGGAAAGGATGGGGGAAGGACTGGAAATATCCTCTATTTCTAAGTGACAGTGACAATGCACATAAAATGTCCTCACACCCATTTTATCCAAAAGGAAAATTGGTTCTATTTGCTGAATCTCTGCTATAAAATGAAGTTTACTGTGAACTTTACTCTCTCTGTAGATTAAAAAAATATAAATCTAATTACCTGCTTTGAGCATCAGCTTTTTCTAGTTTCTCCTGTAGCTGTATCCAATCAATCAATGCTTTGAAGTCCCTTACATAGTTATCAAGCATCATCAGGACTTCCTGAAAAGCAACCATCACATCAATCTTTCTATTTAAAAACAATCCCCCACCCCAATAAAGGAACTGAAAAGAATGAAGGACATTTACTATTTAGCTTTCCCATTAAAAATAAACCCAGGCAAACCCCTGAAAACAAGAAGGCCCAGATAATTACGATTTTCATGTGAACAATCATTAAAACATTTATCCTAAGAAAAAAGGTGCACACTCTTCACAACCTGTGTCAGCATCAACGTGTAAGGCAACATTTGCAAGAAAATCATTCTTAACACACATAATGTTTCATTATTTATGCCCCTTTTTTAGTCAGAGTCATCTTTTAAAATATGCTGCTCATACGTCACCAAGAAGGCAAAACTGTATAAAACGTAACAGGTCTGTGGAAGACTAAAAATACCACAATTAATCTGTTTGTGAAGTAAAAGTAGACAAAACTACACAAAGGCAACAGCATCAGAACCTGATTAAAACATTACAACAGGGTGGGATTAAAACATACACTGTCAGAAACTATGTGGGGATGCTGGAGATTTACTCAGAATATGCAAAATCTTGATGAAGTAATTTGAATCTGGAACCACATGTTGGTCTCCAACAAATAAAATTAACTGTTACAAAATGACAGATCAATTAACTTCACACTACACCAGGAAGAAAGTCAGACAAGATGGCAGTGGCTGAAGACTTGTTTCTGATTAAAACATCCTTAACTTTGAGAAATTATTGACTGTGCTTACTGATGCCCAGTTGGCACAAATATGTCAGTGTAGTACTTATAGTATGGTCAGATTAGACCCAGAAACAATGAAAAATTCAAGGTAAGTTGCCTCTACTCAGTTAATGGTACCCATACATACATATTTACTTTTAATTGTCCCATACATATTTACTTTTAATTGTCCTTTTAACAGAAAAAAAGACCTCTAACACATGAAAAATGCTTTTTCACATAAAATCATATGGATTAATATTGTTTAGCTTTGAAATTCAGCTTCAGTTTTGATATAAGTATCCTTTTAACTACTCTTTACTATACATACAGAGCATATGCTGGGTGCTGTAAGGGAAAGGCACCACAAAGTCAGACACCAGGGAGGGAAATCAAACAGAATCCCGCTGCTGATGCAGAAGTTGCTCTTTGTTTTGAAATGCTCCCCAAAAATGCTAACAGAAATCCTTCTTACAAAGCAGTTGGTTTACAGCATCAAAATAATTAAGTAAAGTCTGCTACAAGAAATGAACAAGTCAAGTGTTTCAACCAGTTCTTTTTTTCTGTTCCGCTAATAAAATTTCAGCTTTCTAATCCAATTCATGTCCATTTTGGTTAGCCCATACTAAGTTGTGCTGACTGTTACTAACAATGAGAGCATAGAAAGCAAAATTTAATTCTGAATCATTTACTTTTCAAGTCAGCCACTTACATATTCCTCAGGAAAAAAAAATAATTAATGTGAATATGAGTTATATTTCTGAAGTTAGCTGGCACAGGAAAAAAACACAATAAATGGTTTAACCTATTTTAAGGAATGTTTAGCTCCACATTATCAGAAATGATCAGAGCAGACCCATGCAGCTGTAACTCGAGCCATGTTTTATGAACAAGGGAATACAAACAGGACAAGCAGCTGGAGCGGCCCCACACTCACTGATGCACATCTCTCTCCCTAAAGCTATGAGGGCCATTTTGTCAAGCAGGATGGAGCAGAACAAAAGTGGCTCAGAAAGCGCCGTTGCAGGCATGCAGATAACTCCATATAGATGTCCAGCTAAAATTACCAATTAGCTCCCCAATCGGCTGCAGCGGCTTCGATTGGCTTGTAAGGGAGCCCGGGGCTGGCGCAGGGCAGGCCGGGCGGCGCCGTCCCTTTGTCCTCTGACACAGGATCCCGGCGGGGCTCCCGCTCCGCCCGCTCTACCTGCGCCCCTCCCACACCCCGCTGCTGGGCCAGGGCAAACCTGCACCGCTCGAGAAGCTGCTGACAAAAAGGAACCTTTATGGGCCACACTGCGGCTGCACCGGAGTCAGAACAATTTTATATCTCGTTCTTTCTCAAGGTCACATCCATCCTGTACGGTTTTTAAAGAGACAGTTTGAGCTAAGTGAGAAAGCGATACTGCTGAAAAACAACCCTTCAAGGAAAAGCTGTGACATGAAACTCCAACCAGCCACAATGTAACTCCTGTTACCTTCTCCTCTCTGTTCTCCTCAATTCCCTGATCACCAGTTCTGCAGGTCTCGTTTTTTGTTTTCCCTTCTTTTCTCCAGCTTTCGTTGATTACTCTGGTTGCCATGTATTTGTCTCAAAGTTGGACCTCAACTGGGTGATCCCATTAACTACTTTGTAATCAACAAGATCTTCCAGAGTCCTCAGTCAGGACTCAGGTCCCAGACAGGCCCATTGTAATCCCATTGTAAAGAACGGAAGTGTACCTCAGAAAGCCCTTAACCACTCTGAAATATCCTTTCATGCATTTATTCTCCCATTCTCAAACAAGGAAGAGGCAAACAGGGAAGTACAGAAGACTGCAGGATTTTAAGGTTACTCCAACCCAAAACAGTAGCACATGCATCAGGGAAATTAATTCAGTCACCACATCTGTACTTTAGCTTATTAGCCAAGCTAGAAATATGGGTTCTATTTTACAAACCATGCCTACTTTATGTTGTTTCATTATCTATACTGATTATTTTAGTTTATGTACTTACCAAAATAAACTTCTTTTTTTTTTGTTATACTGGAGCATGCTTTTAGCACACGAACTAAGTTTCTTCCTCCTTTTTTTACATGATAAAATTCAGCTTTTTTGAAAGGAAAAGAACAGCTGAAGCTGTTAATTCATTCTAGGAGGAAAAAACCTCCAAAATTAAATTAAAGGTAGTTTGATATTCTTCTATACTTGCTGATCATTAATTGTTGGATCCAGTTGCTCGAACTCTAACAATAAAGACTTTACCTAAGTGTGTGGTGTTTCTTTATATATATATATACACACACACATATATATAAATACAAACTCAGATGCTGAGACACCTGAAAACACCAGAGAAGAATAACAGCTGAAGACATCTGCTGCATTAACCAGAACTGACTACAGAATCTGCCTTCTACCCATCTACAAATCTTTTGGTCTTTATCATACAGCAGGAGATTTAAAGGCATTACCATTCTGCTCTGCCTACACTTGCCCTCCAAATCTAGAAAATAGTAGGTAAAATATTCATATAAACATCAGACACACAAAAACCCAGCTACTATAGAGAATATCCACACAATTTGCATTTCAAATGTTGAAGGCTACAGCCATATCTACTAGGACATATTTAATCTTTTATCACTATTGCACAAGCTGATTTATGTACAGTAAGATGATGCTTAAACTTGAGAACTCTTCATTTATTTCAGAAATGATTCAACCATGTTCATTACACCTTTCCACACAAAGCATCCATATCCATATATCTACATACATGATTTGAGAGTTCTCAGTTCCAAATCAATAGCAGAATACCAACTTCAGCAGAGCCCAAAGCTGAGAAAATACACACAAGCACTGATCCTCTTACACACATTGCCACTGTTTGGATCCTCACCACAACCCTTCTGTCTGCAGTTTCAACCACAAAGAGCCACCAGAGCCCTTTCCCACTGGGGAGCATCAAACATCTTCAGTGACAACGCGATCGATAGAAATGCAACAGCTCATAAGGACACGGGAGAGCAAAGGGCACAAAACACCGAAAAAACCCCAACTAACACTTTGATACCAGGTTAAACAGAAGGGTTAAAATGCCAGAAGTTGTCACATTTCATTTTTACATGGGTCTTCTCAGAAGACAACCTTTAAACAACTAAATGTTTAAATAGAATAGCACCTGCCCATTTGACCAAGACAGAGGTTTAAAGAGTCAAAATTAAGGAAGTTTTGATAACGTGAATTTATCTTAATTGAAAGGATCTTTCAAAATACCACTTAAAAAATGAAGGAAAGGTTAGCAGTGGGACCATTTTGGTTTCTTATTTAATATTGATTCCCACCTATGTCCAACAGTCAAAATGGGAGAAACTGGACTGTGTCTGTCAAAACCACCATAAAATAATGACAAATAATATAATTTATAGAAGAGAAACATTATTAGTAAAAATTATTTGCAAGACTAAGCAGTTTCACACTTCATAACTTAATTAACAGAAATTATAGCAATTTATCAAAAGAACAGTCATAATTTAACAGTAACCTATAAAAGAAAATCCCAGACAAAAGACCACAGCACAAACACATATTCCAGCTGCTCAGGTAAGGCAGCCTTGTGCTGAGAAAAAAGATCTTTTGAAAGGTAAGAGTAACATGAACATTACATAAGTTTTACAACATTTGACACGGGACTGCCCTGTTTGCTCATTTTTGGTTTTTTTCACCTCTGTTTTGCAAACAAGTAACCTGATCCACACAGATACATACATCATTGTCAAGAGTCTGCTAAAATGAAGGCTTTTCACTCGGGCTACGTCGTATCCCCATCCAAAAGCAGATCAAGTAGCCCGATTAAAATGTTGAACGATATCTAACCCCCAAAATATGTGATAATGATACAAATACGCTTCTGTTCTTTCAGTCACAAAAGTTTAAAATGCTAATTTAATTACAATGCAAGCCTGGCTTTCTTAAACCAAAAAATTCTACAGAGAAGTTTCCTGAGCAGGAAGACAGTTCAGTAACAAAACATTAAATTGTGTTAGACCAACCAGAGATCTGGAAGCCTCTGAGCTACTGTTCAGTTCTCAAAGCTGCTTTCAATGAAATGTATTTGTACGCTAATCTCAAAAGCAATTTGGCTGTGTCTGATTACAGCAGAGAATGAGATGCATAGGATAAGAAAAAAGTTTACTTAAATTGATATATGAATTTTTTTACAGTGATTAGATAATCATTTCCAGAATGTGTTGAGTTTCCAGCCATGTTTAATATGAAAACAAAGTCATCTCTTTAACATTTCTTTTATAATGTATTCTGACTTCTCTTAATGCTTGTGATAAATTCCATTGCCAAAGCATGAGTGATTTTTATTAAATGACAAGGGTATTTCTAAAGATCTACTAGAAAATCACAATAAAATGTGAACCAGATGCACAAGTCATTACAAATCCAGGTTATTTGAAACTGGGAAGTGTCTTACAGTGACATCCCAACCAGACATTGCTTACACTCGACCACCAATCACTTTCTTAACAAAGGGAGAATGAGAAGAGTGATAACTATCGCTGCAGAAAGGGAGCAGTGTGTAATTAAGCCACTTAACAGCAAGCAAATGACCATGAAAAAGGCTGAACTGCAACAGTGCCACCTACAGTAAAGGACACTACCGGGAAAAAGAAATCAATCAGTGTTTAGTCACGAAAGTAACAAAATCATAACTCAATAAACAAATCCTGATTTCAGCAAAAAACTGAGCTCTAATAATATCACATACAACATGACAAGTTCTATATACTTCAAAAATTAGTCCCTGCTCAAGATGAAAGCACTTTCTTAAATATGAATACATATGTCCTCAGCTTTCCTATTTTAAACCCTACACAAAATACAAATAAAAAAGTAACATGTTTCTGAAACTCTAATTCCTTCTTTACCTTTTTTTCTAAAATATAAAAAAAGCCAGCTAGAAGCCAGATAGGCAAAGAAGAGCTGGAGCATTACCTTGCATTCCACCACACTCTGGTCTGATTCACAGGTGACGTAGATTTCATCAACCGCCCGCCGGAGGTTGTCGAAGAGGAACGCCCAGTACCGAGCCCGCAGATCCACCTTTCGAGGCTGCCTGGTTTTCGTTGGGCTTTTGTCAAAGTTTTTGTCTCCAGCTCCTGCTGCTGTCAACTTACAGTCCAAGGTAGTGTTCTGAAAACAAGAAGGTACAAGGGAAAAGGAGAAAAACAAACAGAAGTATAGTAAGGAGTTGGGTTTCTGTGCAACACACCTTTTATCAACATATTGAAACAGCTGTAAACAAGAACTTCTTCACTGAAGACGACTACATTATTGCACTCACTTGAGTTTTTTAACACACACTTTCTTAAATATAGGCAGCACTTATGTTCAAATAGATTCTGTTTCTTTGATAGTTATAATATTTGCATTCCACAAGAGTAGGAGATACTCTGCCTCTCAGCCCACTGGAAAGATACAATTTCTAATTACATATCCTGTATTACTTTTTCTGACAGATGTGTATATCCAGAGGTGAAAACAGCCTTTTACTAAAAAACATAGCAGCAATATTCCACCACACGGAAATTCTACTACCAAGACATTACATATGACATGGTTGTTTTTAAACCCTCATGGTAAAATGTGTTAATGCCAGTGAAATGTTGATGTGCTTCACACTAAAACACAGACTTAACTGACCCAGCACTGCTTTGCTGCACAGGTGCAGGGGACAGCCAACATGCAAAATGGGATGGGTGTGCAGGACATTCCAAAGGGTTCTGAAGCACACCTATTTGACTAAAAATACCAAATCACCACTTGGTCCTGTGACACTGCCCTTATTAAACCTGAACTTCTCTCCCACAGAAGAAAACAAACTGTAAAAGGCTGCTACCAAAGGCTTGTGCATTCCATAGCCAGTGAACAAGCACCCTCAGTAAACACCAGGTGACATCCAACTGTGTGCTACTTTGTGATAGAGCTATTAGCTACCTGTCAAGGTAGTTGGTTTGGGTTGGCTTTCTTAATTCATGTATTTAATAGCACCTTTAGTGTAGTTTTGATGCACTGGTCCACTGAGGCATGTATCTGCAGCACATCAATTCTTACTGGAGTACTCTTGCAGGGATTAATACAAAATCCCATTCTAAATGCTCACTTTGGTGATTGAATAAGAACAATCGAAATTGACACCACACATAACAGTACACCAGTGTTTATAATTAGAATATCTGATCATTAACTAGAAACAGTGAAATTTTCAAAACAATTGGCTGGGATTCAAGCCTTTTTGTCCTGTACCACACACCATGAAACAAATTCCACTTTGCACTTAGGGAGGGAGAGACAGTGCTGTCAGAATGGTTATGCTCTCACCTGCTTTTGTGGTGAGATGCTAATTCTTCTGTAAGAAGCAGAAGAATGGGCACCTGATTTACTACAATCACACCAACATCTCTGCTACCCTTACATATATCTCCAAGTGCTCCAACTGTACTCCAGATGAACCCCAGTTAATGTATGCATGAGAGTCACGCTCAGAAAGATGCATGGCATAAACAACCAATGAAAAGCAATTTCAAAAGGGTTTCATATTTTTTTCTTCCATTACATAAGTCACTATTTAACAAACTGCTGGGAGAAAAGATGCTCCTAGGCTGAGGCCTTGTGTAAAAACATTTAAAGCAAAGCTTATATTCTGGCTAATTTATAGCTCCTTGAAACTACTGTTTATAATGAAGCAAGCACAACTACAGAATCATAAATAGCTACATTAAAATAACAGTGCTACCTGTTGCTGCCTGTATTTATAAAATGTGACCTCAGGAAAGTGATTGGGTTTACAGTCATTCAGATAATACTGCTGATAAAAAGGATCAGTTGTTTTGGAATGGGAAACGTGTGTTATTCCCACTATTTGAAAGATACATTTTTCAAACCTGTTTGTAAAAGACAATGTCACGGAATATGTTTTGATATTTCGCAATAAATGTTATCCATCTGCTGTATTTGGCATCCATTTATCTTCTCTCTTATGTGTCAGCCATATTTTAATGAGGAAAACACCTTGTGTAGGCTCTGTAAGCCACAGCAGTTCCATCATTATCCTGTAAGCAGACTTTCAGGGTCTCAGTCAAACCTAAGCAACATTTACAGCTACCAATGTTCCAGCAGAACACCTTTGAAAGGATAAAAACCTCTAACCTACCTGATTTCTTGAAGACACTATCACACAAGCAGGTTAGCATTAAATTGGTGGTTTGTTATTAGAAAAAGTATTTTAACTTGCAGAAATAGTTCAAACCTTCAAGTGCAGAAGATGCAAAGCTTATGCAGCTTTGAAGTTAACAGACATGGAAACACCACTTCTTACATCCCAAGTAACCCAGCATGGATGATGAAAGTCGTATTAAATTGGATCTCTTGGTGTTTTTTAATTTGGGGTTTTTTTTTCTAATAGTTTCAGTAACTTGCCTTGGATTTGTGGAAAGTATGCAATGTATATTTATACTCCTGAGATGCCAAAATTTATTGAATGTATATTTTCCAGCACCCTACTGAAAGGAAGATGAGGTTGGTAAGATCATATGAAACAGCTCTTGTAAGTTTATTTTCTTGAGATTAGTGGCCCATTTATATGTAAAGGAAAATTAAAAGTGAAAGCTCAACAAAACTAAGACAAAAAAGCCACCAATTACAGCAGTATCCAGTGTCTGAAAAGCAGCAGAAATAAAGGTGCTGAATGCCAAACTGAGATGCCAAGATGCACAGACACTCAGCAGTGTTCAAACCTTAACTGAAGCCACCAGGAATGCACTGTGTCCTCAGGAGCTCCAGTGCAGCAATCCCACACTGAGTAGCAACCAAGCATTCTCCTGAAAACTCAGTGTTCACATAACCCCCAGGTCAGACAGAACCCAAAGTGCACACTGCTCTCCACCTCACTCTTCTGGGGGCACACCCTGACAGGGAGCCCCAGCTACACCACTGCCACCCCACCTGCCACACCAAGGGAACCAGCACACACCGTGTTTGTAATGTAGCAGTGTGTGAGCAGAGAGCAACGCTGCCAAACTAATCTGGGAAAGTAACATGCCTGTGTTTTCAAGATGCAAATATATCTCTATGGAAGCAGGACTTTTTTTTTATTTTTTAAAAAAATAACATCTTCTATATGCTTTATTACCAAATTCTGACAGGCTGCCTCAAAACATTAAATGGCTAAAGCTGTACTAATGGCTAAATCCATAAATCAAAGAAAAACCAGCAGTTAAAAATATTAAATATCAGGAAAGATTGAGGTATTGCTTTATTAATGTAATAAAGGTTGTCATTCACAGAGAAAAAAAAAACCTGAATAAAAACAGGAACTGTGTCTTCTTTACAATTCTCATTCAAACCTGCTTTCCAGTCCTAACTCTTAGAAATTGCACTCACCTGGACTCTTCTCCAAATTAAGATATACTGACTTGAGCCACTAACACATGAGGTCAAGAAATTTCCTTTAATTAGAAATTGGGAAGAAAGAAAGCCCTTGAATAAGCAACATACTTACAGCAAGACTATCCTATATCATTTTATTGAACAGCACTTTCCTTAAAATAACTTTAATGCCAATAAGTCATGCATGCAGAGGCTGGGAAGTGCCAAAAGGAAAGGTGGAGGAAGATAACCTAAATTCTGGCAATTTTAACTTCTGAATGCTTGACTTTGAAACTCATATGCTTCAAAATATAATGTATGTACAGTTTTAGAAAAGTATTAATCAGCAACCAATATACCAGTGATCTCACTGAAAAACAGTGCTATGCTATCAATTCTGTGTCACAGTAAGAAATGAGCAGATACCTGTTTTGCAGTCTTGTGTGCTCCTTGAGCCACCCTTTTTGTTTTTCCACCAGATTGCCATTTCGATTTTCCTGTGGGAAAAGCAACTGTTTTAATCAACAACAATGATTTTAATTAAATAGAGCACTCTAAAATGCACATATCTCATCTTGCAATGTACTGAGAGGGGCACAATTCCTGAGTTAAGAGGTTTGGCAAATTTTACATTCAAAATATATATTCCACTGTTTAGAATGTAGATAATGCCAGAAAACACTGGAGAATGAAAAAAATGCAAGAAAGGCAAGACACACAGACTTCATTAAACAAAGGTAAGCTTTGAGTTCTCAGTGCCTCTAAAAATCCTGTAACTACAATCTACATATCAAACACGATATGAGTTTTCTACATAAATTTTAAGAAGTCTGCTTTTGATTGATTGCTCAATCAGCTATTACAGAATTAAAACAAGAAATATATTTGTTAGGAAAACCAAACGTAATGATTTAGTTCTTCTGCCAAGAAAGATGGGAAAAAACAGAACTTAGGTCAGGATTTAGTTCATCAACATTTAGATAGCCAAAGAAAGAGAGAAAAACATTCACAGAACACAAGACATTCTCCTTTAGAGCTGAAATCTCTTCTCAAACATACCTGTCTTCCTCCACTGTTTATACAAAGTGACTTTAGCAACTATGCTTCCAAAATCAGTTTAAATTCCCCCAGTCAGAGGGGGGTGATTCCAGGGCTCAGTGCTGCAGTGGTGGCAATTAACTTATTTAGTTATCTTTGCATAGAAAAATCTGTGTTAGCCTAGACCAACCTGATCTGTGTGCACTTAATCTTTGAGATTTGCTATGGGGTAATGTAAAAAGAATTATTCCTCCAAGTATCTAAACTTGCACAACACAAAAATCATAGGATCCAATTACCAAAAATGTAAGCAAGCTAAGACAAAACAGTAACTATGGCCAGAGTTTTCCCTAGCACAGATCATATCCAAAGAAAATTTTCAAGATTATTTAGCTGGATGAAGCCAAGCAAAGCAATGCATTAGTTGAACACAGTCCTCCCTAGACCATGGAGATCATTCTTAAATTTCAGAATTGTCCAGTTGAGTTTTTAACAGTCGAGGCTAAATTCCCAAATGCAGCCCAGCTGTTTTACATTGCTCTGGTTATGTAAAGTAGCTGCAAACCTGTCTTAATCAAGCAGTTGTACAGCTGGTTTGCACAGCTGGTTTGGATCATTGGCTATTCCAGGCAACAAAGCTTTTAATTTAAAACAAATTAAAAGTGATTTGCTTGATAATTCATTTTTAAAATGCTACATTAGCCAAAAACCAGGTATAAACTAATATGTTGAACTCAATTTAGCAGCATTCAGGAAAAAAAAAAATCATTCAGGTATTAACATGTATAAAACCTTCCTAGTCACTAAAAAGCTTGAACTGGGGAATAATCCCATGGCAGATTTCTGATAACAGAAGTATTTCAATCACCCAAGTCTCTCTTCTGATGTGATTTACATTCTGCAAGAG
Source organism: Urocynchramus pylzowi (assembly GCA_013397555.1). Taxonomy (NCBI): domain Eukaryota; kingdom Metazoa; phylum Chordata; class Aves; order Passeriformes; family Fringillidae; genus Urocynchramus; species Urocynchramus pylzowi. Next base: position 331,548 of record VZRH01007149.1, read on the forward strand.
TGTAAGAGAAAGACAAGCTTTCTTGGCATACAGGACTTGCACAGTGAAAAGGTTTGCCACAAATATGGGTTCACTAAAACTAAAAAGGGGCAGAGGAACACATCAAGTAGCAGACTCTTTAGATTCTATAAAATCCAGAATAACGCTCCTTCATCTAAGATCTGTGAAATGTCTGAGCAAGTCCCTTCTAAAGACAAAAGCAAGTTTCCAGGCACTTTCTATATGGGGCAGACATTTAGATGCAAAATATCAGGTTTTGCAAATTTAATATAGTGTGGGGCAAGGACTAACTTTTCCTTAAGGTGTGTAGGCCAGAAAACTTTGCATTTCAGCAGCAACCACGTTTTCAAGCTTTCTTGTCCATTTTCTTGTTCATTATTTTACAATAATGGCTCTGGTGATGAGAAGATTATTTCTGCTTTTGTCCCTCTATACTCCCAAGCAGTGGCAGCACTGCTCAATGGCTGTTTGTAAGTTCAGGGCAACTGGTGTGTAACTGGTGTGTAGCTACACCATGCTGGCATTGCTAAGAGATGCACAGACTTCAGTGACACCTGAAGAGCACCCCTGCTAGCAATTTACTGAATTGTAAGGAGAGAACAATTGTGACCCAAGAAGATCATCTCCTTTAGCTATTAAGTTGCCCATGTGAAACATAAAGTATCAAAGTTTTGATGACTTTACATTCAGTAGTCAATTGCAGCCTTCATTTCTGTCCTGGCTATGGCAGAGATCAACTGCACATGTTGTTCCAATGTCTTAGACACTGTTCATCATCACACCCTCAGCAGAAATGATAATTTTCAACTGAGGAAGCATACTGAAGTTTCTAATCCTATTATGAACCACATCTTCTTACAAGTTTGTAGAACAGCAGTAGATGGTATTTTTCTAACTGTACCCTGCTAAGGATCTGGAGATATGACTGCCTTCAAGCATGGATATAACCAAAATTCTCCACGTTTTCCCACCTCTAAATTGAATTACAGCAATATACTTTGCACAAAATTAACTTATAAATTACTGTCAGTATCTCATCCAGAATATAATGGCCCTGTATTCACCTACCCGCACTAGACTGGATTCCCACTGGTTGCAGTGAAATTCAAGGTTTGAAACTGATGAGGCTCGAAGAGTCCCCTTCCCTCCACACCGCAGCTCTGCCGGCTCCATCAGCCCCGTGCTGCGAGGGCTCGCACAGTGTGCAGGCAGGACTCACAGTGCCTCACGTGGCCAGAGAGAGCCATAGTTCATGATCACTTTGATCACATCCCACAAAACTTACTTTCTGCAGCAGACTCTTACTAAAGCAGTGGAATATGCTGCAAGCTCCCCAGAGTGTGCCAGGTACCTTTCAACCACTAAAATATGTTTCCTTACCCTGAAATACCTAATCTGCAAATGAATTCTGTATGGCAAGAGCCCAGGTAATTTTAAACAAATAGGAAATAAGAAGAGAACAGTCACAAATACAAGATTTTCCAATTTTTCTACACATCTCCAAGTTCCAAAGGTATTTGAATATATACCATCTATTAACATTTGCATGTCAAGCCTCTGAAATTTTTTAATTAAGATTTTGTAATAAAAGTTGCATGTAGCTGCTTGTCTGCATTCACTGCTTCAAACATAATTCTAGGCATGTGAAATAAACACAAAGGAGAAAATTCTGAAACCCTCCATTGGAATGATCACAGCTTTCCAAGGTGGGCAAAAGCAACGTGACTGGTGCCCGCAGGTTTGGAATGCAAATTCCATTCTGGAGACAGAATACCAGAAGAGTGAATTTTTCAAGACTCCTTCTGAGACACCAAGCCAACAACAGTGTTGATTAGTTCATCCAACAGAATCTGCTGTGTACTACTGAATCCCATGAAGGAGTATTTGAATTTCAGTGGTTGAAAAGTGTGACAGTCACTCTCTCTCCTAGACCATCACCACCGTGCCTGGGATTTTGTCATGGCATTGATCTGTATTCCTAATTAGAATTTCAGATCTGACATAACTGGGGTGCACACTGCTCCAAAACACACCACAGATGTATCACCTGCCATTCCAGAAATCTCTTTCCTTTTTAATGAAATACTGCTTACTGGCAAGGACTGTATATTTACAGAATGAAATCAGAAGGTTTTGATTTCTCTTTTATCTATGTATGCTATATAAAATACACAAGTCTTTCAGAGCAAGAGGAAAAAATGGGAAGAAGAACACAAGCACACAATTTTTAAAGGAAACAGAAAAAGGATACAAATGGAAAAGGTGAATTCAGCATTTTAATTAATCAACCCTCTAATAAACCCTCTATAACCCTAGTAATAAAAAGTGCTCATACTGTCACCATGTTTGGAAAAAAAAAAATCTCATTATGAATAACAGTATATAATTTAAAATGTTAAATCACACACTGGTGCTGCCAAATCAATACCTCTGAACATTATGAGCAGAAGGAACTGCCCAAACACAAAATTCTGCTTTGAACAGGAGAGTGGCAGGATTGGCTCAGGCACCCTGTAACTTTGGCCAGATTTACACAACCCTTGAACAAGTTAGAACGGTCCTAATCCATAATATTGCTGTGTCATCCCTTAGGGACACAGCACATATGGAAGGATCGGTATAAAATGAACCAGAGCTCAGGGGCATTGACATAAACACCCCCCATGCCAGGCAAGGGTCAAGAGATAAAGGATCTGGCTCTGCAGGCTTTCATTAACCACAAGTTCCTTTTCATGGGGAAATTTTTCATCAGGCAATAATCATCAGATCCTTTGCATTGTGCAAAAAGGTCAGCTTATAATTTAATTTTAAGAAATTTTAAAAAGAAAGCACCACTGACAAAGTTTAAAAACTGCAATGGGGCTAATACAACCAAAAGAAGGAAATGAATACAGCTACTTGGATTTTAATTACTGAACATGACTACTATTTAATGAAAGCTCAAAATTCACTTTTACATTCATTTGTCATGGTTTAGCAGAAATTGCTAGAGCAAACATTCATCTACAACTAACTCACAGTCATTTTTAAGGAAAAAGTGTTAAAAGTTTCTAAAATAGTATTACAAACAAGGTAGTATTCAAAAATAACAGACCCTTTACACAGAAAGTGAATCAACCCACAAGTTGCTCAAAAATACTACTGGAAATACACTGCATGTTCCCTTACCACACACATTCATATCACTGCCTTCCCCAGAAGTGTAATTTGGAATCTGGAAATACTTTGGGTCCCAATTCTACTCTGCTTAAAGACAGTTTAAACTTTGCATCGGACATAGGGTGAATTATCTTGCACCTTAAGACATAGCATTTGTTAGAAATATCTTTTCCAATGGCAGAACCACAGAACAGCTGAGGTTGGAAGGAAGATCTAGAGATGGTTGAGCTCAGCCTCCAGGGAGCTATGTCCAGGGAGGTTTTGAGCATCTCCAAGGAAGATGACACCCATAGTTTCTCAAGCCAACTGGTTCTCATGTTCAACCACTTTCACAGCATAAAAAAATTTACTTTTAGACACTTAAAACTAAACACTTTTAGACACTTAGAACCTGGACAGGGACATGCAGCTACAAACATATTTGAGATGAAGTTCTCAAAAACAACATTCAGACATCTGGAACAGTTTGAGTAGGATAAAAATAAAAATCAATTCCTGGCTCCTTCAGTCATCATACCACAAGAGAGTATTACAACAGTAATAAAACTGTTCTGAGGAATTGCATTACGGAAAGCTGTCCCCACATATCCCCTTCTTTAGAGAGTCTTCATTGGCACTTACCAAAGCTGAAGTGATCCCAAAAGAAACTTCCAAATTTCTTTGTTTTAGAAAACAGAGAGCAATTTGTTACATTGTTCTAAGTCATCCCTACAATTCTGAATTCCCCAGTTACAAGAGATCACTTTAGGACAACATCATTGTGTTACACAACTATCTTGATAATATCAGCAGAAGAAAGCAGATGTTACTTGCAGACAAATTAAAACAGTTTTTAATCTGCCACTGGAAGGTTTTACAAAGTGATCTGCCAACCGCAAGGCACATTTTGTAAAAAAAACTTCGACATTACACTATGTATGCTAAACAGAACATTTTTAAATAGAGAAATTTTACATAGGGAAAATATTTCCAGATGAGCAACTCCAGCTGACAGAGTAATGGAAGTGCAAAGACCTGGAAGACTGTTAAACACATACCATCATCTTCCTTGTTTTCCAGTGGGACACTCCAGGCAATCAGGTTCCTTGCTGTCCGTCCTTCTTCTGCCACTATTTTCCTCACTTTGTCATGGCTGTTAGAGCGCTGGAAAGAAGCCTGAAAACAAGAAATACATGCATGGGCACATAAGAAAGAGAAATCTTTGGTCTGACATGTTGATTTCATCCAGTATGTGATTACACCGTCCAACGTGGGGTGCACAGCCGCTGAATGTCCCTCAAATATCTGAAACAGGTGTATGCATCCATTTCCATGCCCATTCTTCTGCACAGAAGCAGATTTATTCATCAGCATGTCATAGGAGTCACTACCCAGCCCTCAGCATGGGTACATTCAGACCACATCACTTTCATTTAATTGCTTGACAATGCTGCTGGGGCATACCAGCAGACTTCACAAATGTTTTAACTACCCCGTGCCAATTAGAACTAATTATACAAGCTAAAGCAGCACAAGACCAAAACACATGTGCTGGCTGATTGGTGAGAGCCTGGAGAAAGGCATGAGCTGTATGGGAACCATGTGAAACATGTATAAAGCCCAGCTCTCTCACTGAGAGGACAAGAACCTAGAAAGTATTTCCTGGCAACTGTGATGGGCTGTTACTGCAAAGCTGCAACCACTCAGAGACAGACTAAGAGACACTGGGGATGCACTTCATTTCCCTAATAAACACAGTTCTTTGCACTTGTGAGATGCACCATCACAAGACACTTGAAACCAAGTACACTAAGAAGTATTTGTATCAACTGACAGATGTCAATCAGAGAAAATCTTGCCTCTTCTACAGTGTAGAAAGTTAATCCTCAGAAAATAATTTGCAAGAAAGCCAAACTATGTATGGTGATGATAAACTTACGTACCATGATAGCACAAAACTGCTGACCACGTTAGCTTTAAACACTGGCCAACTTAGCCATAAAAAAGTTAAACAAACTTAAGAATTATTTTAGGCACAAACAGACTGATTTTCTATAGGACTAATCAGGAGGTACATTTTTCCTTTTTTCATTTTTACCATCATATGGTTCAAGCCTACAACCACTTCTACATCTTTAGAAAGAAAATACAGTAAAATTACACTAAAAACAAATATAGAAGATGAATGGCTAGAATTTTTTAAGGCAGCAGGAAACACAACACAAACAAGAAACTCCTTTTACTTAAATGCTAATCTAATAGTTTTTAACTTGGGTTCCTCTCATCCAGATGTCTTTAGCTGCCTGTTTGGAAGTCACAGTGTGCCATCTAGTGCTTCACAGGCCTATCCAGAGACATGCCCAGGCAACACAACAGAGGAAAAAATAGCACTGCTGTACCTCTGAAGTTTTGGAAAACAGCAAATTACTTACCTTGGCCCAAAGCAACTCAAATAAAGCACATAAAACCCCCAGAACCTGTACAGAACTGATTCTAGTCTATCCTTATTCTACACAAATAATTGCCTATTCTTGCTAGGAATTTTTAGTAAGAGTGACCATTTCTGCTGTAGCAAGTTTGGTTTCCTTTTTTAGTCCCTTGTTGCTTAATGATGTGAGTGTAAAACTTTCCATTAGACCACAACAAACTAACTTTCCAAATTATTTATTTTTATACAAGCCAGAAAAGATTAAAAGGAAACAATAAGTATCTCATCATGACATTTCAAGGTATTTCGTATAATGAAACTAGAGCCTAACTTAAAATTATCATCTCTGTAACTTGGACATCCCAAGAAACTTGGGGTTTCTCTGAAACTTCTTGGGACATCTCTGAAACTTGGACAGCCAAAAGAAACCAACAAACCCTTGTGGGAGGCCCAAACAGGAGTCAGCAATGAGGAACTGCACAGCACCCACGAGTGAGAATCATTGTGCCAAAGGCCAGAGTGGCTATGAACAGCCTTTTCATTTGACAAGAGCTCACTGCAGTCCCCTCCCTCATACACTGACCCCTGGTTTCTGAGTGCTCCCTCACCATGAATCCCTGCTATTTGCTACTCAGCTATCCAAAGAAGTTACCTCCTGCCACGTGCTCTGCATACCATCAGCCCTTAGGCCAAAGGAGGGACCAGAAACTGCTCAGCCTTAAATAGCAAGTGTTGGTTATTTAGTCTGTACTGCTTCTTTCCATGGCTAGAAATACTAAAGGACCTTTCAGGAGGATTCTTCTTTAAATGACGTTCATAGACACAAACACATTGCTGTAAACAAACAGACCAGTTTCATCCACTGCATTCCCAAAGGAAAGTCGCTCAGCTCCTTCTGAGGAGCTGCAACCAAACATCAAGGTCTTACACTACAGCACAGGTGGGATGAAAGCAGCTTCAAATGGGAGTCAGCCCCCCCCCCATACTAACACAACTAGAAACATGCAAAACAGAAGAAATGCTCAGATTTATTCGACCATAAAATTCCTTTTTGAAGGTTCCTCTCTACAGTGTTAATGAATAACACTTATTAAGCTCCTAGAATCAATATTTTCATAGAAGGTACAAATGAACTGATTTATTAATTAATCCCAACATGAAAAATTAGTTTTTCTTGCTGTTGAAAAAATACTCTACCATATAGTGTAATAGCTACTGAATGTCTTACCATCATGTTATAGCCTTCCTCTGCATCAACAGGCTCACTTATTGCATTTTTGGACGACCCCATTGAGTTTTCATACCTGTGTCAAAAAAAGAAATTAATTATTTTACCTTAAACCAATTCTAAAACTACTTTTAGCTTGCTGGCAGCATTTAGGTCATGGACATCAGATGAACACAGTAAAGTTGTCAGAAGATAATTTTATTTGTAAAGTGTTTCCATTGCTCCTTACCAAAAACAGCCAAAAGTCCAAGAAGAAAATAAAACAAGACTGACACTACAGAAGAATGTAATTTTATATGTGGTTGGACAGTAAACAGTACAAAGACTGTCAAAACTTCCAAACAAATCATTGCATGGACAGCTCTAGGACAGTGATGCAAGTACAATAATCTTTCCTGTGACAGAGAACTGGGCAAGTTGGTTAACAGTTCAGAAAGAAAAATGAATCAGAGATGCACTAACAATTAGCATCAGCTAATTAATGACGAAGTAAAATAAAATTGAAACTTCTGTTCTCATGTAACTATAAGATGTGAAGGCTCCTGTACAAGACAGCTCTGACAAAGTGAATACTTTATGCAGCTGTAACACAGAACCATTGCCACAAATTAAGAAACTACACAGGGGTAAATATTTATAGGTTTATCAATAATTTCCAGAACAGTGTTAACAATTCTGATATTAAGTTAAATTTGTGGCTTCAAGCTTAATAAATTCTAAACAGCTGCTGATTCGAATGCAAACAGTCTAATCTTACTTGTCTGAAGAATCAGACACAAAATGGAAATTAAAGACACTTCTACATTTTCTGAAATTAGGTAAAAAAACCATTATTAACCTTTAATCAGATCCAAAGTCAGATTTTGTTGGCCTTTACCATCATGAATGACACTGCTTTAAGCAGGCTGTTCACCTGTTCTCACATTACATAAATAGCTGAATTTTCTAAAAGGATTTAGCCCAGCCTGTGTCAACAAGCCCACAGATGTCTGTATGCCTTAAGACAGCCTACTAAATCCATACAAACCAAAATATTCTGCAGTTGGATGAAGGAAGTTGAGTTTTTGAAAACAAAGATTGTACTTCTGGATCACTTCAGCCATCAGAACATACCCAGCACTGAGTCTTTAAACACTGAAACATCTTAGAAAACATCTTTTGTACACCAAGCTGACTCGATTGTAATCGAGGGATAATAAAAGCTCATCAAATTGACATATATATTTGAGGAGAGAACACGAGGATTCATGTACTTTCCCCATAGTGCACTGCATTTGGAAATAATGCAGAAATAAGAATCTGTATTCAGAGAACTGCACAGAGAAGACAGACCCTGAGTACACTGCGAGACCTTCTATGCTGTCAGCCGTGATTTTGTCTCTGACAGCAAAGGAAGACCACGGGTTTATGCTAGGAACGACAGTAGTATTATCTAAGATGCAAACTGTCACACTCCATGTGGCATTTGACACGGGTTCACTGTGAATTTCCGAAGCGCGGATGCCTCTCCCCCCACACACAACTCCCACTGAGGACAGGTGGGCCTGTACAGCCTAAAGGACCGGCGGGGTCACAAGCACCGGGATCCCCCTCAGGCTGAGCCCGAGCCTCCCCACAGGCAATGCGGGAACGCCGGCAGGGGCTGGCTCGGACGGACAGCCCGCTTCCCCCTCAAGGCACGGCCTGACCCACACCCACCGCTCCCGGTCGCCTGTAGCAACCAGGCTATCCCTGCCCCGTCTCGCCGGNCCTTCCCCCCGCCCCGCCTGGTACATGCCAGGCCCGCAACGGTGCGACCGGTGCCCTCACCTGGCCCCCACCTGGCCCCACACCTTCCCCCCGCTCCGCCTGGTGCATGCCCGGCCCGCGCCGGTGCGAGCGGTGCCCTCACCTCGCCCGCGCCTCGCCCCGTGAGGGGGCCGCTGAGGCGGTTCCCGCGGCCGCTCGGGCAGGGCCAAGCTCGGGGCTGCCCTCAGTCCCTGAGGAAACAGTGGGGTGCGGTCACAGAATCGATCCGGTTGAGAAAGGCCTCTGAGACCATCGAGTTCCACCTATGACCGAACACCACCTTGCCACCTAGACCATGGCACCAAGTACCATGGCTAGGCTTTCCTTAAACATCTCCAGGGACAGTGACTCCATCACCTCCCTGGGCAGCCTGTTCCAATGTCTATATCACTGTTTCTGTGAAGAAATTTTGTGCAGATGTCCAACCTAAATCTCCACAGGTGTAGTTTGAGGCCATTTCCTCTCATCCTGTATCACCATTGCCTGTGAGGAGAGACCAACCCTTACTTCCTGTCGGTAAGTGTGGAGAGCGAGATTCCCCTCGAGCCTCCTTTCCTCCAGGCTGAGCCCCTGCAGCTCCCTTGGCTGCTCCTGGTGCTCCAGACCGTTCCCCAGCTCTGTTCCTCATCTGGACATGCTCAAGCCCCTCCATGTCTTCCTTGTTGTGAGGGGCCCAAAATCACCCCAGGATCTGAGGTGTGGCCTCAGCAGTGCCCAGCACAGGGGGATGCTCACTGCCCTGCTCCTGCTGCCACAGCACTGCTGCTGCAGCCCAGGTGCCAGCAGCCTTCTTGCCCACCTGGGCTCATGCTCAGCTGCCGTCAGCCAGACATGGCTTCCTGTGAAGGCCAGTGTGATCCCTGAGGTCACGGCAGTCAGCCCCTCAGCATCCCTTCCCCACTGCTGGGAGCGGGGGAAAAGGGAACAGTAAATAACTCTGTGCAATACATGGGGTATAGGTATAACACAGACACCAAATCCTGGGTGTCACACTGAGGTGTGATTTGGGCTACTGCATCCAGCTTGCCCACCTGGGGACAAGTGGGGCTTGTGAAGAGGCCAGCCTTCCTCATGGGGTCTGAGGGCTGGGAAATGTGATTTGTGAGGAAACACAGGACAAGTGGAATCTATTAAGACAGAAGGGGATGCGGTAGGAGTGTTCAAGCATGTAAAAGCATGATGTGAAGAGAATAATCCGTTTCCCTCAGTGTGACAGGAATGGTGAGAAGAAAGAGGCCCAAATGATAACCTGGATAGCTCAGGCTGTCATATCTAAAACATTAAAAGTCCTGCAAGGATGGGAATAGATGGCTTGGGAGATCATACATGCTTCAGTTGGATCTGCAGCAGCAACATCTCTCAGAAATGATACATCACTCACCCGTAGTTCAGAGCAGAGAGCTGAGCCATGAAGGTCCCATCCAAATCCCTCCCAGTGCCATCCTTTGATAATGCACTTATTATTTATCAGCTGCCTCCTCTGTGTGTAGCTGAGCTGAGTGCCCTGATACTGTGTTGCATCAAATCCTGCTGCTCTGGTTTGATGCCTAATCAGATACAGCATCAGAAGAATCTCTTCTTATAACCTATTTCCTCAGATATTAATAACTGCACTAAATGCAAAGAACTAGAAAAATAGGTCAGTAATGTCTGCAGAGTATAAAATACTTTCTGCAAAGTCTTATAAAACAATTAGAACATTCAAGACGTCATATTTGGGTACTACTCAAGCAAATGACTGTCACTTTGAAACCCAAACACAGGGTATTTAAATGTGATGATATTCACAAATAAATTGCTGCTCAGTTCTTTCCCTTACTTAAATCTAAAATCATCAACTTTTATAATGGAAAAAGGGAGGATAATCTTTGCATGCAGGTCTTAGATAAACCGTCTCATGCAGCTTAAAATGTTGACATGATAATAACAAAATATGTCCAAATGGAAGCCTATCTAAATAAAGCTACTGTCAATCAATTTATTCTGACAGTGTATAAATGAGATACATTAGAATAAAATGAATTAAAGCTTATTCAAGTCGAGCAGTGATTTATAAAACTGAAATGTAGAAATGTCAAAAACTTACAGTGAACACCAGATGGATAACTTGACTTGTTAGAAATAACTGTTCAGGAACTGGTGCTTGTGCTGCTGGACAACTGCTCTCATGCTGACAGTCCAACAGACCCAATTTACACTTGCAGATCTCACAGAGAAGAAGTTGTGTTGAACATGACCTTCTAACATTCTTTTTTTTTTTTTTTGGTAACCAAAAGAATGGCTCCAAATAGATTTGTGACACACTGCATGTGATTTAGCTTGAGGGAAGGGCAGATTTTCCAGAAAAGTCAGGAAGTTCACCACATAAAAAAGTTTTTATATAGCATGACTTTTATTCTGATTTAAAAATAGCTTCACTGATACTCCCTTTTAACTTACAATAGTGATGCATTTGCTATGCAAGTGGTTAAAATAATGGAAGAAACAGAAAAACCTCTCTCTTTCCCCATCCCGCATTCCTATCAGAATGGTCTTGAATTTTTTTATACAACTGGTTTAACTGTGTGCTGGGAAGGGTCTGGATTGTATTTTGACACGGAGAAGAATACGATTTCCTCTGCTTTCCCTCTTGCTGAGACCCAGATTTTTTCCCTAACGTATAGGATATAATGAATTTCATAATAATAAATGTGCTCTTGCAGTTGAGTAGGCACTGAAATGTACAATCTGATACACTTGCCAACCCTTGACATATGCAGCACAGAGGTTTTTCGAGGTGTTTGTAATGCATCAGACAAAGAAAACAAAGCATCTTGAGTGCTATTTCAGAAACTAACCAAATCATATTTCTGTCTTGATTGCTCATAGGATTTACTTTGTCTACACATGCCACAAGTAGTAGGACTTAATTCACATTTTGTATATGTGATTTATTAAATACTGATGGGAAATTTGACATTTAAACCAATAAAAGGCATTAGACTTAACTCACTATTAGATTTTTTAATGGAAAGACATTTCTTATACAGGCAGGAAATTGCAATAACACATTTACTGATTTATTGCAATATTTTACTCTCGGATCTTCAAAATGAACTGTCGTAGCTCTTCACAGTTAATAGAATTGGAGGTGAGCTGGGATCAGTCCATCACTGTCGCCATGGAAGGGACTGGACAGTGCAGCAATTCCCATTACCTTGGGGCTCTGTCTAAACAAATGTGTTTGTGGAAACACAGGTGGGTTAATCTCACTTCTTTCTGGTGAAAGGAGGAATTTTGAAAATACCCTTGTATTGAAAGGAGAAATAAGAAATCTAACAATGGTCCTACATAAATCTCAACCCAGTAACAATGATTAATTTGACTGCAGTGGGGTCAGGATCAGAGCAATCCCAATTTCATGTGACAGCTGTTGGGAATGATTTTCCTGGGGAGGCCCCTGCTCATTTACTCGATGTATTTTCATGTTGTCTGAGTGGTCAATGAGGCTAAATTTATTTTACAGCTTTCTATTATCTGTGTTGAACAGTTATTAAAACTTGTATTGATCCACCTTATTAATAACTCTTACAAAGCCTCGCTCTCTTTTTCTTTGCCTCAGAAGCGTTACTTGTGAGTTGTGCCCTTAAGCAACACTAGTGCTTGTTTTATACCTTTTTGGTATAAAGCTTTTGCACACCTTGTTCCCTGATCATCTTCCCCTTGCAGGGTTTGTTGATGCTTGCCTGAAATTGTGGTAATCACAGAATCACAGAATATGCCGAGTTGGAGGGGACCCATCAGGATCATCCAGCCCAACTCTGTCCTGCGCAGGGCGTCTCGAAGAGTCACTCCTACCGTGTCCAATCGCTCCTCGAGCTCAGTCAGACCGTGGTAAGTCACTTCAGTCTGACAAGCCTCACTGATGTTTAAAAGCTGGATAATTCTCAATATATCCTGACGGTATTTGGTACCTTTCGCGGCAGACCAGAAAAGCCTAGGCGAGAGAGGCCCGTTCCCATTCCCCAATCGCTCTGACCGCGCGCAAGTGACGCCGCCGACTGCGGCCGCGGGCCCGACCCTCCGCCGCGGGCCCGACCCTCC
>VZRH01007149.1:344539-391596 GCA_013397555.1 Urocynchramus pylzowi
GGGGGCCGGGCGGGCCGGGTTGCTCCGGGAGGAAAACGCGCTCTGCCCGTGACACAGCCCGTGGCTCTTGTGCTGCGGAGAATCCCCGTGGAAAACATCACGATCCCTTGCACAGTGAGTTAGAAACACTGACAGGCTCATACAGAGGCTATCTCCGTGCCTAAGGTTTCTGTTTGACTCCAGAAGAGACCACTGAGAGGGGGCCTCACTGGTATGTGTAAATACCTAAAGGAAGGGTGCCAAGTGGATGGAGCCATGCTCTGCTCGGTGGTGCCAACTACTTGGGCAGGAGGCAATGAACAGAAACTCATGCTCAGGAAGTTCCACCGGAATATGAGGAAGAACTTCTTTCCTGTGCAGAGATTGTTCATTGGCACAGATTGCCCAGAGAGGTTGTGGAGTCTCCCTCACTGGAGGTACTCAAGAACCTTCTGGACACAGTCTTGTGCCATGTGCTCTGGGATGACCCTTCTTCAGCAGGGAGGTTGGACCAGATGACCCACTGTGGTTGCTTCCAACCTGACCCATTCTGTGATGGAAGGAGTGTGGCCAGCAAGAGTTAGGGTAGGTCAGAGCAGTATCAAGTTGAAGGTACCTCCTTTGCACTTGTACCTGCTTCTTGCATGTCTGAAGCTACTTGGAATCAAGTGGGTTTCCATGTTTGTAATCCTGTTATGTGCAAATCAGAGAGCAAGTGTAAGATGGAAAGAAAGTACTGCAGCCATAATACTACATAGGTGGGCTTCAGTACCTGGTGACACCAAGTGACATTGAAGGATCATAGTGCATCATAGTACAGTATCAAATGGCTCTTCTGAGACAGGTTTTTGTCAGTCAGACTTAGGAGCTCCATGGTAAACTCAGGCCCTTTCTTTCAGTACCTGAAATATCCTCATTATGATAATGTTAATTTAATTTTAAACCTCATTATGAACAATTTTTTTGGTTTTGCTGTGATTTTGACAAAAAACTCTCTTGTGTGCACACACAAAGCAAGCAGAATCCTTGGTCAAATGCCAGAAATTATTTCATTGAAATGACACTAAACATGCAGGAAGCTTTCTAGGTGAGAGAACAAAATGCAGTTTTAAAGACAAGATCAACTGTCTTTTGAATACTTTACACTTTATACACTGAATTTAATCAACTGCACCCTTATTTCAGTGTTCCTGCATGGACTCTGTAGAGGTGATATCCCACTGTAGCTTCAGTGGGATGGCTAATCCCTGTCATACACCACAGGCAGCTCACAACATGAAGGCTTTAAGGAAAAAAGTCTGTCTAAAAGTATAGGAATTCCACCCATACTCCGTCCTCATGGTGTATATACTGCATCTGATTCTCAGTCTAATGAAAACTTGCCTTCCTTTCACTTCCCTAAGGTAAAACTCACAGTGAAATGGGTTTTTACAGTAAGAAGCTTATGGTACGAAGCTTTTTGAGCTCAGTTATTCCTCAGTGTCTTGCAAAAGTCTTGAGAACATCTTCCTTACTAGTGCGTCCATTTGGAGGCTGACAGTGAGAGAAGATGAAACATATTAATGCTGCTTCTCTCATGTTGGAATATGAAGTATTTCTGATTCATGGCACTGGATATTATGTGGTCACATGGCTGTGCCTCACACCTTAAGTGCTGGGAAATGAACTGTTAATTAATGGTGCCCATCTGTAAGAAATGTTGCGGTTTCTTGTGAGGCAGTGCTGGTTTGTGCACAAGCCTTGCTGGCACACACACCTCTGCATGTTCAATCAATTCACAGAATCTGTTAGCAAGCTGGTCCCTTTGCTAATATAAATTCAGTACTCAAAATGTATTTTAAAAAATCCCTTGCTGCTTTTCAAGGATATTTAAATAAACCTAATAAACTTGTATTGATGCCTCTGCCAAGAAGGACAGGATAAGATACTTTAGTATTTAACAAATGCTGTAAGATTTTTCTGCGTCAAAGTAGTGATTTCTCTAGGACTTTTTTTCAGTCATCATGACTCTTCAGGGCAGGATTTCAGTTGAGTTGATTAGGACATATAATTTTTGCAATGCAGAGGAAGAGTTTTTCCCTTCTAGGCACTTGAAAATAACTGAGAGATACTGGGAGAATATGTTCGCCCAATCTTCTCTAAATGAAGTAACTTTAATGTATTTCTGTCAGTTCGTTGGTATATTAAGTTTTATTTCTTTTTAGCTACATTTGTATAAAAACAAGCAGCTAAAAAACCTTTCCAAACTATGTGAGGCTTGATTTCAGCCCCAAGTAAAGGGAAGATAGCACTACATATGTAGTTAATATGGTTATTTTGGGTAATTAAGGCAATGACACAAAATAAAGTGGTTTTTATTTCAGTTTGTGGATTTTTCAAAAGAAACCCCAGAGCAATGGGAACAATGTTTTTTTGGGGTACCAAATTAGATTTAGAGTTGTCCGTCTGAACCATACTCAGCATCATTTTCATAAAGCTCTGGAGAATAAAGAAATGATGCTATAGTGTTGATTTCCTTCAGATTAGAAAAGACAAGGCCACATAAGCATTAACTAACCCCCTGAAGTCTGTAGCTGTGATCTATTCCCTCGTTCCATTACCTTAGACAAAGCCACAGCATGGAGCAAACAGACTGGTTTGCTTTAAGTAACCTCTTGCCTATATGCTTTCATCTGAATTGCAGAGTGTATTCCAGACAGAATAGATCTGTGGGATCTTCACAATTTTTATGGTGCAGATGATTCTGATTTTCTTTATTTTATTATATTTTTAATGTTTTTCCCAGATGAGCTGAGCTCCTGGATACAGCAGTCTTTTAAGCATTATGTTACACAAGAAGCTAAGCAACACTTCAGTGACTATGACAAAGATGGTGATGGATTGGTGTCCTGGAAGGAGTATAACTTGCAAATGTATGATCGTGTAATTGATTTTGATGAGAACACTGTCCTGGAGGATCAAGAAGAAGAATCATTTCGCCAGGTAAAATGTTTCAGCAGCAGCTCCTGTGAGCTGTTGGCCAAAGGCAGCAATATTTGTTTATTGTGACGGAACAAGATGGGTAGAGAAAGCAGAGCAGCTGGCACATGGTTAACGCTTTATGCTATCTGAGATAGGGGAGTAATTAAAGGAAAGTAGTGGAGTATTAAAGCTGCTACTGACAAAATAAAGACACAGTGAAATGGTACCTCCAGAGTGTATTTTGCTGGCTGAGTGGAGCGTAAGTCTATTGACAGCCTTACAGCGGAGCATGGTCTCCAGCCACCATCTTAAAGCCAGGATGCAATCCACTGGGTGAGGTCTGCAGCCTGACAGGGTCCTGCCCTCAGCAGGACCAGCACCACTGGGGCTGGAGCAGAAGGAAGCTCTTTAACCCCTTGGTTGCAGTGCTTCAGCCATTCTTTCAGTTACTGCTCAAGCACTCGGTGTGGGCTGTCAGTAGTGCCTACTGTAGCATTGCCTGTCCATTAGAGACCCACAGAGAAAGCAACAGCAATTTAAACAGTTTTAAGCAATGAAAATGCAACTCCCACAGCTAAAAATGGATGTTTAAACACAGAAGTTGTGTGTGAGTCATGTCTATGAAAGCAGATGCTTAAGCAGGGAAGGAGGCAAGAGAGGCAGGGATAAAAGGCTCACCAAGAACCACCACATAGTAAAACTTGTTTCCTTTCAAGTTCCACATTTATAAGTACATGTAAATATTTCCCAAAAAGAGAATAAGTGTGTTTTTAGACTATTCTGGCCAGAGGTTTATTTTTTTTTTTATGAGGATTGCTTTGTCTGCTTTTAGTAAAGTAGTAGTTGATAATATAGGATGTTAGCAGAAGTGAAGCTAATATAGTGAACAGAGGATTTTACACACTGAAAAAACAAACTGTAAAGCTTGGAATGTCACATAACTGAATAATTACATAGCTTTTAAATACCACAAGACTTCCCAGAGGAACTTCAGTCAAAATATTGATACCATGTTTGAGACGTTGCCGTCACAGATACCTAGAGAGCTATAGATCTCTAAGCTGGGATAGAACTGCTTGCCCATGTTATGACTTGACTGCTTGCTGCGTTTTCCTGCCCGCTGACTTCTCCAATGTAGATTGTAAATGAGCAGCATTGTACAAGCATCACAGGTCAGGCACCTTCAGCATTTTCCTTGTGTTTTCAAATTAGCGGTCCTGCTCTGATCAAGATGGAAGAGTAAGATACAGTTTAGCAGTGACATCAGGTAACCACAGGAGTTTACCAGAAGGTGGCGGCCTTGCTCATCACTTCCCAAACAACACGGGAAAACTTACTTTCTCCCTCAATGGTTCAAGCTTACATTGCAGTATAGTACTTTCTGTAATCCTTCTGGATTGCCTTCCTAGTTAAACTCCCAGCTAAGGTCAGCTTTTCTCTAAGAGGACACTTAACTATTTTGCAGACTAGTTAAGATCTTACACTTCATTTTTTACGCGTTATGCTCTGTGTTCATCAGCTTAGCCTGATTTTGAGAGAAGTGTCAATAGGTAGGATATAAACCAGAAGTACAATTTCAAATGGTTATTTGTAAAGTGTTTATGATCTTTGATTTGCTGGCTACTCCTGTACCCAGATCACTCACACTGATAGCACAGCATACCTAAGGATGGGATTCCAAGATTTTTATAGTTCACATGATGTGCAGTTTGAGCAGAGATCGGTTGTCAATGATGTGGGTCTGTATTTTGTCTAAAGAGATTGTACAAAATGAAACAAGAAAAAAATAGGAAATCTTTGCACATCTGGAAGACAGAAATAGGAAGTGCAAGACATTCAGAAATAAGAACTTGCCTGCTTATATCAGATATTGTTTCTTTTTTAATGGCATGCTAATACGTATACTTAAAACGGGTTAGAGACATGACTTCTGTTTCAAATGATCACGTGTAATGGACAGCAGTCCTCTAGTAAAGGAATCTGGCCTTAAAATGGCTTCAGAAAAGACATTTTACATACATGATCTTTCAAGACCTTCTCTGAACTACAGACAGCCCTTGACATAAATAATGTAGCTCCAGAAGGTTAAGTGTCTTTAAAATGTAAATTTTGGAATTTGCAATGGCTGCCATTAATTATAATCATTGTACTCCAGTTTGTTATTTTGGAAATTGGTGACTTTTAGAAGAGAATGCACATATCAAAATGAGAATTCTTGGTCTTTTCATTATCTCTCTTTGGTTAATTTTAAATGTCTCCTTAAATTGAAAAAAAGCAGGGGGTTTTGCAATTCTTAGAATAAAACCACCTCAATTAAAAGTGTTATTCTTCTTGCTCTCAGTGAGCTGTTCTTAGTGAAAATTTAACATCAGTATAGTATGAGTAGGTAATGTGAAACAATTAATATCCTAATGAGCTTACAGCCAGCTACTATTATGTTGTTTTTCCTTTCCAGTAAGGGCTCTAACTAAATCTATTTTCTAAGCTTCATTTAAAGGAGAAAAAACGTTTTGAGAAAGCAAATAGAGATGATGTTCCTGCTCTAAATGTGGATGAGTATATTGCGTTTGAACATCCCGAAGAGGTGGAGTACATGACGGTAAGATGTGGGGGAGCATCTTTATCAGCCTCTGTGTGTGTGGGTCTTTTCAATGTGTGTCCTTAGCCTTAGTTCCATAGGAAGTGGAGCAGTTATGGATGTGGTTTGGACAGCCCAAATTAAAATCAGGTAATGTCTTGTGGATCCAGTGCTGGAGGTCAGGAGCTGGAGCAGGAGTTCAGTGTTTTTCTTTGAAATCTGTTTCAAGAACTAGGATTGCACAATTATCCCCAGATTTGGGGACTGGACTGATTTAGCCACCTAAAAGCTCTGTTAGTCTGCAAATCCATCAGTGTGATTTTAGCTTTTGGTTTTGGCTCTCTGGTGGACAAAAGACCAGCCAGTTCTCCTAACAATTCAATTAAGTTGCAAAAATGCAAATTAGTGACTCCACCAGATAAAAAAAAGAAAAGTGAAATTGGATGATAGAGCTTTGTACATATTCATGTTTCTCAGCTGCTTTTGCAGTTTTGAATTGTGTTGAAGGATTCCAGCTCTATGGACACCTTTCATATTTGGTTTTCATGAAATCTGACATTCTAAACTCTTAAGGACAGATCTGTTTTATTGCACAGGAAGCAATTACTGCACTAGTCTGCATAAAACACAAAAAGATTTGAAATGAGAGAGTCTTTCATTTAAGGAATACATTATTGCTCTAAAATGATTCAGTGCTGTTTCTCTTGATCATGAGTTGCTAATTTTGCTCTTTGTATGTATACAAAAGGACTTTGTCATTCAGGAGGCTTTAGAAGAACACGATAAAGATGGTGATGGATTTGTTAGCCTGGAAGAATTCCTTGGTGATTACAGAAGAGACCCAAGTAAGGAAAAAACGGGAAGGGGCATGAAAGAGGGAACTAAAAAAAACTGTTGGAATGGGGAAAACTGGATTTTTTCCAATCTTGCCCTTCCTTAAACTTGATCTGTTCCTTCTTTAATGAGAAGAAGGACACTTAGCTGATGATTATCAATATTTCTCAATTAATATTTTACACACTGTATTTGATTTGCTAAAAGCTAGGGCAAATAATTCTTCCCATTCCAAAAAGCCCAGTAACTTCAGTTTTGTGGAAAGTCTGCTTGTCCCAAAGGAGTGCTAATTCTGAATGGCATCCTAGCTTGGGAGAATTGTGTAAGCCACATGAGGATATGGAGAACCAGGGGAATAATCTGTTTTTCTTCACTCTAATCAGCCACCTGGAATCTCACGTTTTATAACCATCTTTGTTTGTCAGAGCCAGTAAAAACAACTGATCTCTGATGCAACTACAGGGTTCTTTTCCTTTTTCTTTTTTCTTTTTTCTAACATGAAAGAAAGCTTTTCCAATCCAGTCTATAAAAAGTTGTTGGAAAGGAGTGAAAGTGTTGCAGTAATAGCGAAGATAACAGCTTTGTCATTACAACTTGTTAGCAAGATTTGAGAATCAGCTGTGATTGTACAAACTACTTCAGCTTTTCTCTCCTGCAGACAGTGTTCCTGCAGCACTCTTTAAAATGACTAATAGGCTGCATGAGGGCTCTGATTCATAATTAGCTCATGATTTGGGGCAACAGTGTATGGTGAATTGTGACATAAAAGGAAAATCTCCTTGCAAAACCAAATGTTAGAAAGGAAGGAGAGACTTCACTTTTTCCTCTTTGAGAATAGAATTGTAATTGTTTTGAAACTGTTACTTACCTGCTTGTGATACCTGCTACTTTTGGCTTTCATAAGGCTTAGAAAGCCAGTTCATGCTTGTCTGCAGTGTTTATAATTTTGATGAATTACTTCTCAATTCCTTGAAGAGTTAAGGACAAGTCTAAGATTGCTGTAGGCTGCAGGATGCAATACCTGTACATCGGGTAAGTATAAAACAAGTGTGCAAATAAATACTGACAGTAAATGAAATTGCTTTCCCTACTTTCCTCTGCCCATTCAGGTTTGGTTTTGTTTAGTGACATCACTTTTAGGTAATGTTTTATGAGAATAAGTGTATTTGCATAGGAGAAAGGATGAAAACCTCTGCTTTAAAGTGAAGAGTAGCTTTAAACTTTACAATTATGTCTTACTAGCTGCAAGGGAAGATCCAGAATGGATACTAGTTGAGAAGGACCGGTTTGTGAATGACTACGACAAGGATCATGATGGAAAACTCAACCCTCAAGAGCTGCTGTCTTGGATAGTACCCAACAACCAGGGTATTGCACAAGAGGAGGTTGGTGGTTTGACTGCTGGTTAGGTTTTAATTAGTGCAGGAGAATTTTGAAGAATCACAGTGAGATGAGAGAAGCATTCAGATTTATCGTGTCTTAGTTATTGAAAAAAAATATCAGTAGATCTTTGCATATATATTTTTAACTTCTTTTCACTTTGACAAGGAATGCAGGTCCTTTAACTGCATTAGGCAAATGTGAAGTTCCTATTAATTGTGTAAATGTTTGTAAATTAACAAAGTGCTTTTGTACATGTTTAAATAGCTTATCTGCTTTGACTCAAGGGTACAGAATTTTAATAAGTCATTTTTAGTTGTTGTAGGTAAATCTAATGAGATGCACTACCTAAAGAAGCTGCATAATTTTGAAATAAGAAATTGATTGTAATTCTTCTAACTGGATAAATCATCATAATTGTAGAACTAAAAACTGGTTTTAAGTACAAGAAAATGGAAGTACTCTGTGATTCAAGATGGTGTAAAGCAAACTTTGATGATGCTAATTAAAATGGTTTAATCAGGGGTAGAACAGCATAATAGCTTTTAAGTGGATTCTCATTTTAGCTTATGTTTTGTGGCAGTTTCCAGTCCCTGACTGCCGTAGAGAGGATTTCTGCCTTTCTTCTAGTAACTTCTCAGTTAAATTTTCTGTGTCTTTGCTTTACCCTGGAGATTTTGGTGTTCAGAATGGCAGGAACACCCAGTCTTCCCATGGCCTTATGTTCCTGGGGAAGAGAGGCACTTCCCTGGGTCAGACATTCAGACACACAGCCCATGTGCTCCTTCCTGAGCTGCCACCTGTGCCCTGCTGGGCTCTGGGGCCAGGAGCAGCCCTGTGCCAGCAGCAGCAGCCCTGGGAGCTGCTGTGTGGGACCTGTGGGATGCTGAGCTGTTCTGGGACTATTCTGTAAATGGGGATCTGTGAGCCTTTGCGTGGCCTTTTCTGGCTGTGGGCAGTTCTTAGTTCACAGAAATAGCTCTGTTCTGACATAAGCTCTGTCTGCTGCTGAGTCTGTTCATACCTGTGTTAGCTTCCTTGGTTTGGGGCTTTTTTTAAGCTCTTCTTAGCTATCTTTCAGAGTTTGGCTTACAGCAAGGCCATGCTGTAATAATAGTTCAATTCTGCCACTAATAGTTTGTTTTACTTGTTTCTCTAATTTGCTAGGTTTTTCCTTTGGGAAATATAAAGGCTTAGCAAAGTCACCTGTCCTAAAGAGAAGGTAGCATTGATTTCAGTCATAAACTGCTGTTTGAAGTCAGAGTATCACACTTCCATTTCAGCATTTCAGAATGACTTGAAAAACCCGTTAGTTAAATAACATTAACACAGAAAAATTACTATCTATTCCATTTTCAGGAATTGACATGTGTTGGCCAAGATGTTTGTCATATTAATCTTTCAGCTTTTGCCATGCAGAGTGCTTTTAAAATTCCCTTGGATGACATTAGTCCCCATCATTTTTGGCTCAGTTATATTGAGCCAAACCAATCAGGAGAAGTAGGAACAGAAGGAGTCTCTAAATCACTGTATTTGTAGATGTTCAGCAAATGAAAACAAAGCCCATGTAATACCAGGACTCCTATTTCTCAGAAATAAGAGGTACTGTAGAGCTAGCTGCTGCACAGCCTGTTAGCTTTGAACTATGAAATACTGGTGAATGAGCTACAACTAAAATACTCTGCATTTGGTTCTTCATTTTACTGCTAAACTTCCCTCTTTTTATAATATATAAATAAGCAAGAATTGGAATTGTTTTAACTTGGTGCATGTGGTGGTCTGTTTTTTTACAGGCTCTGCACCTCATTGAAGAGATGGATTTGAATGATGATAAAAAACTTTCTGAAGCAGAAATTCTTAAGAACCAGGATTTGTTTCTTAACAGTGAAGCAACAGATTATGGTAGGCAGCTTCATGATGAACGTTTCTACCATGAAGAACTTTAGATTATTTATTTTCTAATTTTTTTTTCTTCCCTTTCTTTCATTTGAAGCTTTTGTTAAAAGCACTCATTAGCTGCGTTGCAAGTTTCATGCTGTAATTACAGTACACTAACGTTTGTGTAAATAATTTGCATTCAAAATTAAATTGCCCTCCTGCAAACTTCCTGGACCTCTTCTAGTCTTCAAAATTAATTTGAAATACTTGCTATCAAAATTCTGTAGTGTTGGGAAATAAATTACTTCAGGGTGGTACTGTATTGTGAAGAGTTGTTCTACTGTACTTGAAGAAAATGAAGAATCTAGATGGTTCTGAAAGAATGCAAAATAGAGTAACTGAGACTACTATTTTTCTAATCAATTAAATTAGGGCAGAGTGTGGGGAAGGTGGGGGGATGTTTAGAGTTAGTATTAACTGTGTTTTGTTTAATACCTTTGGAGAAATACTTACATAAATGCCTCAGTTGTTAAAGAGGTTTCTACTTGATTTTGAATGGTTTCTATACTGTGTTTTATTCTATCATAAAACTTGCTATTTTTACATCAATAGACAAGAATTATTTTTAATGTACATTTGTAGAGCATTAGCAATGCAGTGGTATTTTACTGTGTCAAGACCTTCTTCATTTGTTGGATTAAAACTTAAAATGTTCTATCTTTCTGTGTTTTGTACATCTGTGTCTCACCTTGGGTCACGCATAGCAGCTCCTGGAGATGTGAGCAATGTGCATAATGTCCAGTGCCAGCATTCTTGGCTTGATTAACCAGAGATGTGTCATCTTATCTGGCTGCTAAAGAAGATTCAAAAAAAGCAAGGTGTGCATTTAGCATTTTCTGGACAAGTTTGCAAAAGCAATTGTGTTTATTTTTTGATTTGTGGTATATGGAAGGCTAAAGCATCAAGGCATTACGTAAATAATATTTGTAGTAATAACCTCTAAAAGTTAACGTCAGCTGAAAGCTCCACAAGTGAGTGCTGTCCCATTTTGTGATTATTTGAAATAAGGGTTAATGAAAGGTTAATGGCACTACAGGTTCAGTGTAGGGAAGTCCAGATATTCACTTCTGTCTCCTGGAAAGAAATGAGCTGAGTATTCCAGACAAAGACAAAGCTTCACAGAATGGCTTGTGTGGAGTGTGTTAGGGTTTTTGAATTCCTATATAAATAACTCTTGTAATGCTCTCACAATGTTCTCCTTGACTAATGTTTTCATTCATCCCAGCTCTATTGAGTAAAAGGAGCTAGTTCTGCCTTGTTTTTTTCCCAGGATACCACCTCTTAATTATGCTCAGAACAAATGGAATTCCTTTTGGGGTAAGTGCTGCTGTGTCACCAGTAGAAGGTTAGAAATTTTGATTCAAAGCAAAACGAAGTACACTATATTTTTAGATATCATAGTAATAGAAATTCAAAACACTTTCTCAATTTTAGTGGTTGGATTTTTTTCTACCCATGTTTTTTTTTATGTCAGTTCCTTGGACATATGAGTACAGCTCTTGCCATAGTGGTGGTGAGATCTGATTTTTAAATAAAGTGAGGTCTAATAAATCCAGTGTGCCCAGGAATATTAAAACAAACAAAGAAACAAAATGATAAACTGACTGGTGATGTTTCTAAATGAGCACATATGCAGAGTATTGGCTAAGATATGCTGAAGGAAGCTAAAGTGTTGCCTCCCATGATGCTAAACAAGTCACTACTGCTGAAGAAGGGATATTTGGTCCAGAGGCAGATGATATCCTGCTGCAGATGATATGTTTGGGACACAGATCCAAGGGTCCTTTTGAGACATGGAAACCTCCTTGGCAGCACCAGCATTGCCTGCTTGGCAAATGAATGTGCAGCACTTGCAAATGAATAGTGATTTGCTTTGAATTCAGGCATAGAGAAAGCCAGCGTATTGATAAAGCATTCAAAAGGTGTCAGAGAAATTAAAAACATCTTTCAGTAGTTACCTAATTTATAACAAGAAGAGGGGGATAAAAGCCCAAATAATTTCATTTTCTCTTTCACAAAGTACTTCTACTTTTCTCCCAAGAACAGCCCAATCCTGTTTGTGCTATTCAAGGCCCCAGTGACATTGCACTTTTCCACAGTTCCCTTTTGCCTTTGTTTGCCTTTGAAACATTTTCAGGGGTATTGATAGTTTAAACCCATAGGGAGCACAAAAAGACCCCACATTTCTATGATACGAACAATTTTATTATATACAAAGTCTCACAGTGTTAATTCTAGAGGAAATCCATTCATGTTCTTTATGATTATGGCAAAGGCTGATGATCTTTCTCTTGGGTAAAACAGCAGAACGGGGTCCGCCTTTCAGTGATGGCCTCTATTAGAAACTGGTATGAAATGTTAGATAAGAGGTAAGTACAAAGCCTGTGCAATCAGTGTTTATATCAGTTGTGGATTTTACTGAAGCAGAATGTCAGCAGGACTGTCTTGCACTGTGAGACTGCTTTTGGAAGGCTGTTCCAGCAGTTCCCTCTGACAGGAACAGAGGGAGTTGAGTTTCAGGGCCGAGCAGAGCCTGGTGTGGGGTCTGGGCCGTGCTGGAGCAGCCTCCAGCTGCAGCCACCGTGGCCCAGAGCAGCTGGAGCAAACCAAGCCAGGTGTTCAGAGCCTGCAGTTTCAGTTTCCATGGGAACACAAGACTGGCTTCTCACAGAAGGCAAGGTGATTTCAACATTTTAATGGGTATGATTTGGGATAATTTGCAAGCCCCTGACATTTCCTACACGGAAATTCGGAGATCCATTGGTGTGGAATTAGAACGGCGGGCACAGCTCAGCAGCTCANGGATAATTTGCAAGCCCCTGACATTTCCTACAGGAAATTCGGAGATCCATTGGTGTGGAATTAGAAACGGCGGGCACAGCTCAGCAGCTCAGTTGTGTCTGTTTTAGCCATGGTTTTCCTCTGGCAGTGGTTTCCTTGCTGCTGCTGTCCCCAGGCTGTGGGGCTCAGGTGGACACCAGGGGCGGGGTTGTTGGAGTTTGGACATGGCTGCAGCGCAGCTGTTGTTTGGAAGCCTTATCTCAGACATAACAGTCCTGGAGCCTGGGAAGGACTGCACCAGCGCCCCAGTCTCCATTGGCATTTCCCAAACCACCATTCCAAGGGTCCCCAATATACCCAAAGGCTTCTGAAAATGACAGCCAGCTCAGCACTGGGATTATTTGAGTACTCAGCATTTCTTTGTCTTCTGCCTTAATACTTTTCATGGACTCCCTCATCTTCTTGCTATGTAGAATAAAAGATTTGCTGTCTACTTGATCAGACTCCCCAAAATCAAAAACATTTCCTCTGAAGAATGTCTTGCTTGGCGTCCTGGATGAGCACAAAAATGTTTGTAGATGCTATTTTCATATTTTGCCTACTGTCAAATCCGAGCCTCCCACCCAAATCCCTGATAAAAAGCTTTGCTCAAAGTAGTATATAATTAAAAATTAAATGAAACTTCCATTTTAAAGAATGAGAAAATTTGAGGGCTTTTAAAACAATGCTTTTAAAGAATCAGACTTATCCTCACTTTTTACTACAGAGTGGATTCAAATGGTACATTCTGCTGCCAAACAATTTAATTCCTGGGGGAAAATCCCTCAGGAAGTGTGTTCTTGGTGCTATCAAACAGAACACCTGATTTTTAACCTCTAAGCGCAGTGGTGGAAGGAGATGCAGTGGCTGTCAGGGAAGAGTTCCACTTCAGGCTCCTTGTTGACACTGCTGGATTTCCAAGTGAGCCTGTCAGGTCAGGCTAAAATCCCTTCAACGCTGGAGACGGGAACGTGGCAAAACTCCCCAAGGCTGACGTGCAGCAGCCATCTTGGAGCGAGCGCACCTCTCCTTATATGGCGCTGACGGTCTGCGCGGTTAATCCTGATTGGCCGAACCCGTCGCCACCCGGCCAGCCAGCCAATAGCTGCTCGTGTCCTCAGGGGCCTAGGCCCGCCGGTTCCATAATGAGGGTGATCAGTTGTGTTTCAGTTCAAAGATTGGGGTTGTGTACGACTGTGAGGCCTTCAGGCCAGCTGTGTCACCACAGCCCTGGTATCCTGTTCCTGTTAGGAGCAGAGGGGATACAGAGCTGCGTCCCCCTTGTAAAGCCCTGCAAAGCCTGGCTACCCCTGCATGGCACGGTGCCCCATGGACGTAACCCAGCGCCACCAGGGCCTGGGGGCAGGGGCCCAAATCTGCTCCGTCACTGCCGGGGCTGGGACTCACACCAGTACTCTGACAACTCATCAGAGTACCCGGACTGGAGACCTGCTCTGGGCTGTTCTGAGGAGCTCACACACAGCACAGAGTGACCTGCCTGTGCTGATGGCACCGGAGAGAGCATCCCTGGGAGGTGGCTGTGCTACACCGGAGCTCTTGGGTGGAATGGATGCAGGCGCAGCCCAGCATGAGGTTCAGTCAAATAATTGGCTTTGTGGCTGGAGGCCAAGCTAAAAATAACAAGGAGGTAGCCTAACGTTTTAGAGGGCTAAAACATACTGGGTGCATTTTTATGAACCAAACAGCAGCAAAGATGCTTTCAAAACACGGCTGTAACTTGGAAATAGTAACAGGAAACATTTAGGTTTGGAAGGACTGAGATATGAAACACTCTAAAAAAGATCCTTTTCTTTTTGGATACAAATCAAGTATGACTAGTGCCCATGACCTCAAAATACATTTTTTCAAGGTATTTTCCCTTCTGGAAGAAAGTTTAGCTCCTTTCTCCTCAACACTGTCTGCAAATGAATCCTCACATTTCTCCTCCCACTCTCGTGCAGTGATGCTTTCTTCCTGCTACACCTCTGACCCTCCAGACTCTCATCTGCCCTCCTCTGCTTGCACTTCATTTTCCCTCACAAAGTCCCTGCACATTCCCTGTCTTCTTCAGACCATCAGGAAGGAGCCTTGCAAATTCTTTTAAACACCTGCTACAGATTGGCCATGGGGTGAGTAGGGGTAGCTGCAGCCCCCAGCTGCTGCAGGGCTCTCTGAGCAGAGCCCCGAGGCCCCCTGGAGCCCAGGGAAGTTGCAGGACTTCCCCGCTCCAGAATGATCTGCACGGGGCCTGCTGGGGGAGCAGGAAAACAGCAGCACCCAGAGCAGTGTCAGTCAGTCAGCTGGAGATCACCAAGTCCTGATGGGTTCTTGGTGTGGACAGACAGCTTTCACATAGGCAACCACCACAGGACTATTTTTCTTTTATTTTCCTACACCCCAAAAATGTGAGTGAGTATTTAAAAACAGGTATTTGAGAATGCTTAAAACATCCTAAGGAGGTGAACAGAGGCAACCTCACCTGGAGGACAGGTGCTTTGGAGAGTTTCAGGGAAGCTTTAGAAGTGTTACCCTGTGCTCAGGTATTCGCAGCTGTGTTATAACAACTGGAGGAGCTGATTTGAGGAGCTGCCTGAAATACCTGGTGTCAGCAGTGTGCTCAGTGTGGTCTGGGTGCTGCTGCTTCTCTGGTCTGTGAGGCTTCACTCAGGTCCTGCTTCTAACAAACTCTCAGCTCTCTTCTTTTTCAAGACTTTGGATTTTACTTCTAAGTTTCACATATCTTGCATATTCATATGAACATTTATGTGAGGGCATGCAAATCAGGAGTGTTCTCTACATCAACATCCAGGTATCTAAATGTGTGCAGCACCTGCACACTTCTCAGGGTTCTTAATTTAACCTGAGTCCTGAAAAGCCTTTCCAGCTGCAAAATGCAGCTTTGAGCTAAGCGTGCAAAGGCATGGGCCTCTGCCAGCCCCAGAAGGTGCTGCAGAAATGGGGCACCTATTTTTCTTTTGCTTCTTTTTCTTTGCAAGACCACATCATTAGAGACTAGCTCGTCTCTTTGTATTGTGCTGGTTTCTTTTGCACTGTAATTGTTCTCTCTTCCTGCAGCTGATACATCGTATCACTAAACTTGTGCCTTTTTTTTCCCCTCTATTTTTTTCCTGCCCGCTCACACGCACCCATGGCAAGGAGCAGCCTGACACCATTTGACATCTCCTTGCTTCCTCATTTCAATATTAACTGTTTACCAGAAGAGAAACAGGTTTGGGGTGCGGGTGCTGAGCACTTGCCTGTCTCTGTGTGTGAGCAACAGCTCTTTTGCCCTCTGTCCCTCACAGCCACAGGTCATTTCTCTGAGCTGCCTGAACAGCCCCGTGCTATTGGCTCCAGCCTGACTTCAGGAGGGACAGGTCAGTGGATGTGCTGCACTCTCTGCTTGGGCTGGGGTGCAGTGACAAGGCTCAGAGCTGTGCCTGCTGCCGCTCTCACCCCACAAGGGACTTGCTGAAGGATTCCTACCCCTCTACAGAGCAATAATAATGACCCAGCTGCAGTTTAAAGATGCTTTTTGGGTAAGTGAGCATTTACTATGTGTTTCCTATATTCAATGTACCTGTATCTTAAAATCTTTTAAAATACAGTTTGGTTCTATGTATAGTTTAAAACTCATTTAATGCTGTTCTATGTTCTCAATTTAGTTTAGTAAAAATCCAAATTTGTCTCCAAGCAAAAACATAGTGTTTGGTAGTAAGTGTAAGTGTTTGATCCTGGGCAGAATGATGCAGTGTAAAGACTATATCCAGTCCCCATAAAATCACTGACATTCCCAGTTCCTGTGCTAGGGCCAGAAACCTCTTTTGAAAGGGACGTGGATTTGTCAGTCTCACAGTGCTAAGAACCTGCTTGCAGTGAGTGTCCTCAGCTCTATGAGTGGCTCCCAGAGCAGGTGAGCTGTTGCTAATTATAGGCTGAATTCCCTCCTGTTTGGTGAAGAGCAGAGCCAGCAGCTGCGAGCAAAATGCTCCTGCTCAGCTCCCTTCAGGCTCCCACCCTGCTGCCAGGAGCATTCCCAGGCATGCAGAGCCCAGGAGCTGTGAGGCAGCACAGGTTAGAAAGGACCAGCAGTGCCACTCCACAGCTAAGCCCAAATACTCACAGCTGTCCTAAAACCAGCAAATACTGAGGAGAGCCGCTCCATACTTGTTATTTGACTTTTGTTTGGAATTCCTTTTGGTCTCCTGTTTTCAAGCTCTTTCCCTGCAGTTACAAGGTGAAAGGACCTTAGTCATTTCTCTCACTATGATAGTCTGAGGTTCTCTTGCAATTGGAGAATGAAAGTTCAAAATTCTGTCATTGAATAGTTGAGTGAACAGGATGTTATGTGGTTGCCTCTTTTCTGGGCAATCATTTATCCAGCATCGAGGACTTAAAGAAAGACATGAAGCCATATGAATTCTTCTTGCCGTTGCCTGGCTGTTCTTTCTGCTTGTACTCTCTTTCTCTCCACCCACGCTTCAGGGTAAACCCTCTCTTGGTAGAAAACAGAAGGGCAGAGGCAAAAACACATTTCAGTGAACCACCATCCTCCGGGCACTTCCAGGAAGCCCTCCCCACCCCCACTGCTGTACTAGATTTTAACAGTTAAAAAGAATAAAAATACAATGAGGAAATACGAAAGTCGCTGTTGATGTCAGGACTAACTGTGCATGACCACACCTATGTGAGCTTCTCCTCGTTTGTGCACCCACTGATTGCACAGTGCAGGGCACAGGGTGGGACACAGCTGTGGGCCAGGGCTAGCCTGGGAGCTTCAGCCCTTGCATTGCTGAGCTTCCTTGGAAAACAAGCCACCTGACTTTCAGAGCTGGTCCATTTGCTGTAGTTACTTTTCAGTGCCTTGATCTTTAGGGAGGCTCAATCAAGCTATGGGAGTAGTGTGAGGGTGATTAATGCCAGCTGATGATCTGGCCAGGCTGGTTCTTCATGGCTCTTCTTCCCTAAACTTCTCTGCTGTGCTTAGTCACGTTACTATGACTCAAATCCTTGCTTAGCTTTGAAGCTAACACCTTATTTAAAGGAAAGCATCTTTGGATTTCATTTTTTTTGGCTGGAAATGTATTGCCCAGCTTGATTAAGAGGGCAGGAAAGTATCTGGTTGCAGGATAGAAGCTTTAGCTACACAGTAAGTCTTTAAAAGTGAAAACTTACAGGATATTGCACAACTCAGCACAAGTGTGCAGCATGCCCCCCAGATCACAAGATCAGCAAATATTTTTGCATTCATAAGGTTCTGTTGTGAGAGGAAAATGTATTCATGTGGTTTGCTTCAGCAAGCAATTATCTCCTGTATTTGGTCTGTACTCTGAACAAAGACTGCCTTTCTGATTGACACCCAAGAGGTGTTTGCCCTGTGGTGGGTGCTTCAACACAGAGCCCTGATCTCTGATTGCTTCACCTGACGAGGTGTCCCTGAACAACAGCTCCCTGCTCCACCATCAGGAAAATTTTGGATAAGCAGGGGTTTCTTCAAGACCTGCCTCAATGTAAAATATGTAAAGAAACCCTAAAAGCAGATCTCCCCCAACTAGCAGAGAAAGAGCACCATTCATCCCTCCCCAAAGTTCTCCAGACTTCATAGAACAGGATGTGCTGTCTTCCAGGAAAATGCAACTTGTTCCTCATAACAGGTTTAAGTTTTATCCTCTCTTTTCCAAATAAATGTATCAGTGATAGTACTATACTAAAACTTCCACACTTAGTTCAATTTTATTTTCTTTGTAGCATGGCCTGAGCAAAAACCCGTGTATTTTTTAATTACAGTTTTTATTTCTATATTCACTGCAGTCTCTGTAATGGCTTAAGGGACAGTTGATCAAAGTCTGCACTAAAATGTGCTTCTTAGCAGAAGTTCTCTGTCCTCTGATAATATTTTTTGGAATATGTTAGTGAGATGGAAATTCAGATCGGGTTTGATAGCCAGTGCAGGGCAGTTGCTGATGGGTTAATATTCTGCTGGGCTGCTCTACAAGCCTGACAGATGTTACCTGTCTTCTCTAGCATCATACAAGACAGGTAGGGAAATTCCCATGTTAATGGGGAGTGCGTGTGTGGCACCAGCTGAGTTCCATGTTAATGGGGTTATGTTAACAGGCAGAGCAAGAGGAATTTTTTTGTTACAAAAACCACTGTCCAAGAAAATCTTTCCCCCTCAGTCACAGAGTCTCTCTGAGTTTCATTCTCTGTTCTTGCATGCATTGTTGTTTTTCCTTTGCAATTTCTGTCATTGCCTTTTCCTTCTATTTAGTCTCCCTCCAACCTGCTGCCCAAAACTGCAGCTGCAGCCCCTGAAATGCAGCTATTTCTGGCCAAGGGATAGGAAGGTACTGGCACCACTTCCTGGCTTTGCCATAACCACCTGGGAACAGGGAATGAGGAAAACTTCCAAAGGAGCTGGTTGGATTTGGGGCAGGCTCCAAAGTGCCCAGAGTTGAGTGGGAGCAAATTTATTCTCTCGTACAGCTTTGAATTAAACTCAAGAAGCCAAGTAAATTCTGAAAATGTGTCATGGGCTCCTAAGGTACTTAGGATTTAAAAATAAGTGCTTGAAGTGTGAAATGCTTGCTCCTTCTCAGCTGTGGGATGAGCCTGGGGCTTGTGAATTCTCACAGCTCACATTTAAAACTGTGTGGGAGATGCAGGCCAGCAAATATGAAGCAGGCCTTGAAGACGAGCCAGCAGGATTTGCTCCCCTGCCCTGCTGAGGGCTGGTCCTTTCACATCCCTGCCTGTGGACCCATGGTTGTGGTCAGACACTGCAGCAGTGGGAGCCATGGAAGTGCTCCAGGAGCAGGGACTGGTACAAAGATGCTTAATGTCTCTTGCTTTGACTTCAGGCTATGTTCAACCTCAGGTTCAGTGTGAAGTTGACTTTGTAGATGAGCCTCTCAACTCCTACTCTAGCTTTTTTACACAATGGTCTGTTATATATGCCAAAAAAAGGTGTAATTAGCTTCACAAATAATTTAGCTTCTGATGAGACTCTTAACTGTGGAACAAGAGCTCCGTGGTGATAAAAGTCACAGTAAAGCTATTTCCTAAACTTACTAGGCAACGTGTTGAAGAAATACAGCATCAATTGTT
Source organism: Urocynchramus pylzowi (assembly GCA_013397555.1). NCBI lineage: Eukaryota > Metazoa > Chordata > Aves > Passeriformes > Fringillidae > Urocynchramus > Urocynchramus pylzowi. The sequence goes on from VZRH01007149.1 coordinate 364,137, forward strand.
TTATTCAATATAGGAAGTTTTTTTTATAGCAGGAGCTACCCTGCTTTCCTGTAGAGGTTGAGCTTTGCAGGGCCCATTGTTTTGCAGCAGGTATGTGAGGAGGAAGTGATACTGGGCAGGTTTGTTGGGACGAACTAGAGCTGGGGAGGCTCCTGCCAGCCCAGCACCCTGAGGCTGAGCTCGGGCAGGCAGGCTGGCAAACCTTCCAGCCTGGCATCCCAGCTTTGCAAGTGGGTCCCACTTAGTTTGATTTGAATGGCATGGCACCAGTTGCACCTGACCCTAGTGACACAAGGCAGGTTAAGATAAATCATCTCCCTGCACAACAGCACACAGGTGGGATCTGCTGTCAGCATGTCCTGCATCTCCCTGAGCTCCAGAGGTATGGCCATGGTCCTGCACTCCCTGAGCTCCAGAGGTATGGCCATGGTCCTGCACTCCCTGAGCTCCAGAGGTATGGCCATGGTCCTGCACTCCCTGAGCTCCAGATGGCCATGGTCACAGTGCTGGTCCCATCCAGGCCAAGTATTCACTGCAGGATGTGTGGAAATGGGGAATAAAGGGGGAACCAGCTTGGAAAAGTTGGACTGCTTGCCCAGCTGATGTCTGTGTTTGTTGTGAGGTCGACTTCATCTCCACAGAAGAGGCTGCTCTACTTTTTACATGTAATTTCTTCCTCCATTTCCCCAGCTGCTTAGGGACACTGGCTCCCTGAGGCAATGAGAGCACCCGTGGAGGGTGGAAGGGGGGACAATCACAACAGTCATTGAAACCAGAGGAAATCACAGTAGAAAACCTGAGCAGTCATTGTGGCTATGGAAACACTGGTGCTTCACAAGTCACTTCTGAGCAGAGCTAAAATGAAGCTCAAATGAACTAACACTAGGTGAATGGATTTACAGAGAGTTCATTTTGAGTCAGTGACTGAAATAATTAGACAGTTAAATACACTTTATTATAATTTTCTGATGACCGTGTTGCAACTGAGGGGTTTGACTATTAAAATTAGTTGATCAATTAATTAAGTCACTGTGACAACTTTGTTAATATTTTTACACATCTGTATCTGGTTTGTTTTGATCCATCCCTCTCTAAAAAAGTTGGTTGGTTTTACTTGGGCTCAGGGAAGGGGAGGATTCTTATTTCTGCCAATTTTAAGTGTGCCATGAGTCTGTATTTTAAATATGGGATAGGTGAGTCATAGACTCCTTGCCCACATGTACACAGCTACATCTAACCAACACCACTTGAAGAGTGTTTGTCATACCCAGCTTGAAATGGAGCCTCACTCAGAGATCAGAGGGTGTCCTCTGGCTCGTTAGAGCAGCCCACTGAGGTGCATTTTCTGAGGCAGTCACAGAATGGCCGAGGCTGAAAGGGGCCTCTGGACACCTCCAGCCAGGCCTCACCCAGCACAGGGCCAGGCACAGCACCGAGCTCAGAGGATCTCCACAGATGGAGACTCCACAGCCTCTCTGGGCAAACTGATACCGTGTCCCACCACTCACAAAAACCCTCCTGTGCTTAAACAGGACTGGTTGAACTTCCACAGGTACTCGTTGCCTCTTGCCCTGTCACTGAGTGCCCCTGCAAAGCCCTGGCTCCATCTCCCCTGCTCCCTCCCACAGGAATTTAAACACACTGAGCACCTTTCTGCAGGCTGAGCAGTGCCAGCCCTCAGCTTCTCTTCCCACCATGGCTTCTCCAGGGTGGATCTCAGAGTGTCCTTATGAATCTCGTATCAACGGATTTTTTTCTAGGCAGGACTGGGTGATTCACAGCCTGCCCCTTTCCTCCCTCCAGGCTGACACTCCTGCAGTGCAGCAGAGCTGCCTCTCTTTCTTCAGTCACTGGCTGGAGACACTGAACTTGGGCTGCTTCAAAGACACAGGGGAACACTTGGAATTTCAATCCAGTAGCACTCATTGCATGCTTGTATGGTGGGCAGGTTAGGCTGCTTGGTTATATTTCAGCTCTTTTAGCTCAAGAAGACCTTTTTCTGATTTCATTTTCCTGCCTTGCCACAGCAAGGTAGATTCCAGCGGGCATTGGCACAGAAAATGCTAGTTTCATCTCCAGTTTAATCTAGGTTTTGTAATAAAACTTTTCTCAGCAGGTGTAGTTCAATAATGTACAAAGTTTGCTGTGTTGTTCAGTAAGAGTTGGAGGATTTGAGGCTGGGATGAGGTGAGGGCTGGGGGAACAGCTCTGCATGGAGATCACTCAGCCTTGCTCAGGGTGTCAAGGTGAAGAAAAAGCCCACATTGAAAATATGCATCTGTATCCCAACAGCTTTTCAGTTCCCCAGAGAATTACTCCCTACTGTACATAGAGTTTAGTACTTCTTAAAAGTGGTGGAAAAATGTCACTGAACAAGACTGAGGAATTGAAAAGTTCCATAGCTCCTCATGCAATTTTATCTTTGTTTGAAATGAAAGGCAACAGTCTTGGGAATTAAGTGAAAATGTACCAGCTCAGGCTAGCTTAGAGATACCAACTCCTGTGGTTCCATTCAGAGTAAATAAATAAATAAACACAGGCTTTTTTCCTTTAATGTAAAAGCTTTTCAAATCCAGAAGGTATTTCGTGCTGCTCTCAATGTGTCCAGGCCGAATGTATTCCTAATATGAAAGAAAAATAAAAAATAAAGGGTGGGGACAAAGACAAAAAGGAAAGTAGGTGGTCAGCAGCTCTGAGGTGTGAGTCTCATCATCTCATGCTCCTAATTACAGTAGGTGCTGTAATTACTGAAGGGTTATTAACAAGTCAAGACTGACAAACAGCCCTGGGGCTGCTGCTCAGTGGGATGGAAATCCCCAGGAGCACCAGGAGAAGGAAGGGAGGGCCCTGCCATTGAAAGAGCCTGGATGAACATTTGGTTAGGACATGGGTTTCTGACAGAATCTCTTTTTGTGGGAAAATACAATTTTACTGGAAGTAGGGATGCTGTTTTGGAAGATGAAGCTGGGCTTTGATGAAAAAGTTCACACCTGGTAAAGGCTTTCTCTGGAGATGGAGAATTAGGGTGCATTTGCTAACCACAGAGGAGGAGACCAGGCTCCTCAAAGCCCTCTGTGGTTCTGGGAGCTCTGCAGGGGGAAGGCACACTCTGGAACAGGAACTGGAGCTTTCCTTGCCCACAGGCACTGCCTGCAGCCTGGAGTCCAGGCATGCCTTCCCTGTGCCATGAGGTTCACTCCCACATAAAACAGCTGGAGAAAGAGGTTGAAATGCAATTCCCCTTCCCAGTACAGGCAGCAGATGGGGGATGGTGTGGCAGCTGTGGCAGGGGGTGTCTCAATCAGATACTAATGGAGTGTAAGAATGGAGTGTTGCATCATATTGAGTAATCGGATATGTTGAAAATTATTATTTAGGTGGCAAAGATCTCTTGTGAAATGGAATTGGTAACATGTAGCTATTGAAATAATCTTTACTAAGAAGTGTAGTAGATATTTGATTCATTCTCATTCTACAGCAATACTCTGGGAATACTTCCTGAAGTTTTATCCTTCCCCATGTGCCAGGAGACACCAGTAACAAAGAGAGCATGGTTCAGCAGTGACTTTTATAAAATGCCTTTTTCAGGACTGACAGGAAACAATTCTAAGCATTTTAAGACAAGGAGGAGAAAGACGCATAGTTTTTAAAATAAATTAATGTGCTAACTAAGCAGGTCTGGTTCCAGTGGCTCTGTAAGACCTGGCAGACAGTTATCTCTGTGCTTGAGCAAGTCAGGGCTGTTTCAGGTTGTTTCACTCACCGTGGTCTGGGACTGAGCCCACAGTGCTTGTAGAAGGAGAGGAGCCCTCTTATAACAGAGAAGGAAACTGGAAGTGCATGAACTAAAGAGGAATAGAAACAAAAGTAATCTCTGACCATTATTTTGTGTAAAACAGAAGTATCCTCTACTTGTAAGATTCTATTTCTCCTCATTTTTCTTCCAGTTTCTCTTGTGTAGCTAATGTTATTCAGTAGGAGACTGAAGAAACATCTGATCTCACCATTGAGACATTTATCCCTAATGTTTCAGAAGGACCATGGCAACAGTGCTGTGCCTTCTGAAGGACAGGTGCACATCCTCACTTGTGGCCTCTCTGTTGGCTCCCAAGGAGAAGCCACTTTAATTTATGGATTTAGCCATTGTCTGAAGTCTCGTGGAGAGAATACAAAGGGATGCTGCCACCTCAAACCTGTGTCATGTAGCCACATCAAGCTCCCATTAAAAACAGGTGAGGGATTCTGCTGCCTCCTGTCCCATTTCTTATTATCCCCATCGCAGAGGTGTTCCAGAAGTTTGTTCTATATGGATTTCCTGAATGGATTCCTAGTTTTTTGTCACACTTTTTGTTGTGATGCATATCTGTCTGCTGGTTCCTTTCTCTTTCTGCTAGCACAGGAGCACTGGGGCTCTGAACTGCACTCAGAATAATGTTTAATCAAATTATTAAAAAGACAACCTAAAACAGAGATAATAAGCACAAGCAGAGTCCTTTTAGTAGACTGGAATTGAGACTTTCCAAGGCTGTTCCCTGTGTGCCATGAGTCTGCCAGCCAGCAAACCACCTGCAAAAGTGAGGCAGGCTTTTGTGCAGCCATTGCTTTGGATTTGTGCAAATTAGGGGGTGATTAAAACATGAAGAGAGCCAAACAATATGCTGTGACTGTAAGAATGCCTAATACATAACACATGAGCAGTCCAGGATACCAGTGAGAGGGTGAGGGCTCAGGAAGCTGAGGACTGAATTCCTCTGTCAGCAGAACTCTAAATCAACCATTTCCTTCTCAGAGAAAACCCACAGGGTCAAGAGCAAAAGACCACAGAGCTAATGTTCTGCTCAGTGTCATTTGCAGTGCTATTGTATAGTTTGTGAATTTCAATTTCAGTTTTATCTCTGACTATCCTGGCTGCTGCAGATTCGAAGTCTGATGAGACTCTCGCTCTAGGGGCAGTGGGAGAGGCAGTCTAGCAGCCCAGCAATTGAATGCTGCAGAGGCAGTGTTTTTTCCCTTCTGATTTTTGAAGGTCCCATTCAAGGTTCACCTCTATGCTATTGCCTGACAATAAATAAGATTTGCTCCCCATGAAAGGTACTGCATGTCAGATTTAGGTAACAGGCTGCAGCAAAACTGCAGACTAAGCCTCCTGTGGAAAAGTCAACTCGTGGAATTATCACCAAAATGTCCCTACCTGCATCCTGAGCAAACGTTTATGTTTCTGATACACAAAGGGTGAATTTACAAGAAGTGACAGAAATCTTGTACAGCCAGCTTCAACCCACCCACTCTTCCTTGCTTTTTCTGCTTATGTGGGAAAAAACATCAATACTTTAAAAAAAAATAGATTTTTTAAGCTCATATAAATTCCGTAGTCAGTCTTGGAAAGCACAAGGAACCATCACATTTCCATCCATTCCAACTGATTTCAGCCAGTAGGAAAAAGAAGGCCTTACACAGTACAGCATGAGCAGATGCTTTTAAATCCACTAAACAGCTGCTTATGACATGAACATGTGTGAAAAAGGTCTCACACCCAGCACTGGTCAGGGGAGAACGTTTTGGTCAGAGGTTTCCGATCTGTTCTGGGCATGGTGTTCTTCCCCCACGTGTGTGCCCAGCTCAGAATGGGGGTGCTGAGCTGCATTTTCAGCTGCTGGCACATTCCCAGGGCCAGGCAGAGGAGGGCCAGGCTGAGAAGCTGGGGTTGGTTTTGAAAAAGGGCTCTTTCATGTGCCCCTGTGGTGGAGCAGAGCTGGGACAGCACCGGCGGAACAGGAAGCAGCAGCAAAGCAGCTCTTATCACAGCAGGGCCAGGCCAGGCCCCCCTGAGATAAGAGCTGGACAGGGCATTTCAGCACACACACAGCAGGGTGCTCACTGCTGTCCTGTTTATTCCAGGAGAGCACGTGCGGAAAGACAGCAGTAAACTTTCATTTCAGTGGTGCTCATGGCTGTCCTGTTTATTCCAGGAGAGTGGGAGTGGTGCAGAAAGACAGCAGTAAACTTCCCAAAACACTTTTTATCAGGAATATATTTCTAGAAAAACTAAGAAATTTTAAAGTGTACCAGGGGAAAAACCACAGAACATAAAGCAAGTGATTGAATTACAGTGAAAGGCCATGTCATGACAGGAAATATCCAGTCCAATGTACTTGGGGATTCTAAGTCATGTTTGGCTGTTAGGTCTGTTTGCTGCTCATCCTTGTCAAGTGCCCTTGGCAGAGCACTTGACAAGGAGACTGACAGATCAAGGGAAGAAGATTTGAAACACTCAGGGCTAGTACCCAGTGGTATCATGCAAGAATACAATTAATTGATTTAGCTCAGTGAGAACAACTTCCTTTCAGTCCAGGACTGAATGTATCATGTGTGATACCACTGTGGATAGAAAGGTCCACAAAAGGTTCTTTCTCACAGTTGTAAAAGATATTGTCAAAATGATGCTTGTTCAAAACTTCACTGTGCCCTGTTCTCGCTAAACTTCCTCCTAACACCAGTAGTTATTTCCTTTTTAACTCTGGAAAAGTGGATCTTAAGTTTTTGTTTTACTAAAACTGTTATAAGTTTTCCTAAATTAAACAAGATATGAATGCAAAAAAGTTTGATTTAGAGAAAAATTCCAAAGATACCCATAACAGATTCAGTGTCAATTATTTTTCTCTTTGAAAATCTACATTAATAGTTTATTTGGATCAGGTAGCATTTAGCATTTTCAGTCCACAACCATGTGAGAACACTTCTGATACAAGCTTTGGAAAAATATCATTAGGAACCAAGACAAGGAATGAACTTTAATAACTAAATACTTTCAAACTTAAGAGAAAGTGATGGGATTTTAAAAGATTTTTTTTTTTTTTTTAATATTAGCAGATAATACTTTTCAGATAATTCCTAAATGAGGACAGATCAGACTGAAGGAACTCCTGAGAGCTCTGCTATGGCTGTCATTGCTCGTGCCAGGCCCCCCTGAGAGGCAGAGCAGGTACTGTGTGTGGATTCTGATGCTGTTTTTAGCACCACAACAGCTCAGCACTGCCCTGCTGGGTACTGAGCAATGCACCCAGGGTCTGCTGTGGAGATTTTCCTTTTCCAGCCCTTCCTCCCTGTCAGGGTGGTGCCATTGCCCAGCTGTACCCTGGGGTTACTGTCCCTGTTACCTCCTGGATCCGGTTCCTTACAGAAAGCAGGTGAGCAGGTGCTGCAGCTGGAGATGCTGGGATGAGGCTTTTCCTGCTGAAAGGCAGAGCTGCAGCTCCCAGAGCCCTCAGCAAGCCCAGGTGGAGCTCTGGCACTCCCCAAACAGGACACACAGCCTCAGCAGCAGAGGCTGCCCTGGGGGCGATGCTACGGTGCTGCCAAGCCGGCTAATCCTGCAGAGCAGGGGGAGGTCTGAGCTGTGGTATGTAAAGTACCTCTGAACAGAGTCCTGGATGGGCAAGCCAGGTGCCAGCATGGTTAGCAATGCTCCAAGGAAAGCAGCCACAGCAGGAAAGCCCAGAGTTGCCACAATGACCTGGTGAGCTCATGTCACTGTGACCATCACCAGCTGGACGTGCAGGGTGTGCCATGAGGGCTTTGTACATGAGTTTGGATGGTTTTGCTTCAGTCCAGTCCATTGGAAAAGCTATTTACTGAAAGCTGCTTCACAAATGAGCACAGCATTTTAGTCTTTCCTCCTTGATATTATTGCAATAGTAGCCTTTTCACTTCAAAATGTAAACTCTTGCACTTCAAAAAGCCTTGTAGTTCCCTCTGAGCACCCAGAAACACGTAGTTCCCTCTGAGCACCCAGAGGCTCAGAGGAAGATGTTCTGGAATAAGGCTGATCCTTAGTGAGTTAAAGACACAAGGTTACTCAGCTTGGTGCCACCAGAAGGTAAGAAGAAATTATGTCACCCCCCAGCAATCCTGGTACTATCTGCCCTCTGGGCAGGGAACTGACACTTGAAGTCTTCCCTTGCAGCCTTCATTACCAGAGCAAAATCCTCAGAGCCTCTCCCTCATGGCTGCAGGAACCAGCTCAGAGCCAGCCCTGAACAATCTCTCCCACAATTAGCTCCCAATATTTGCCTGGCTGGTTACCCATGGAGAAACCTGTACCAGGTGGGACAGAGCACAATCCCAAGGCACAGCTCTCACAGCAAAGTGCTGATGGGAGGGAGCAGCATTGTCAATCCTCAGAGGGAAAAAGAAATGGAAAGAAGAATGGGTATCCCAGCGTGCTCACTGTGCTCATCTCTGCATGCAGGCTTCCATGCCTCCTTTCAAGTGTTCTAGGAAAAGCTGTTCTGCTTAAACTACAGCACAGAACTTGTGGGTTTCAGTCCTGTGATCCCCTCCACGTTTCTTTCGTCTCTGAAGGAACAGTGCTGCTCATTGCACTGGAGGGAAGCAACTTTTGTCACTGGTAGAGGGGAGGAAAGGCTGCCCCTCCTTTACCTGGGATTTTCAAGAAGAAAACAAGAAGAAAATCCCCAGGCAGAGAGGAGAGCACACATGCAGAGTTAGGGGGTGAATTCCAGGACAACACAACTCTGCCCACAACACTGAAATCCCTGTCAAGCACTTTCTTGTTGGTAATTATAGGCCTGTTGAACAACAAGGAATAACTAATCTTTTTTAGTAACAAGGGTTAAATCCTCTTTCACAGCCACACATGCTTTGACTAAGCAGAATCCCTTTATTGGCAATGAGAGAAATTACTGGTGGTGAGTCAAATCACCCTCTTCTAAGCAACTAGATTTTAGAATAAGCAAATGATGTTTTGCACATTTAATGACTGTATTTATTATCTAATTAAAGCATTTTTCTAATTTCTAAAAAATATAAAATAGTTCTTTGTCTGTTCATTAGGTCTTAGAATCATAACAAAATCCTTTCTGAGAAGTACCAAGCACTGTCTGACTAGTGCAGCTTAACAGCTTTTGCAAAACCACTCAATGCGGGTGCTAATTATAACACAAAATGGTAAATGGAAAATAGAATGGAGGCGAGACAGCTTAGCAAGGCTAGACAGTTGTTTAATGAGATCCAATCTTGCTGTCTGATTGTCTTGACAAAGAAAATGTGGGGTCAGTTATGGTGCTACACAGGAAATCCTTAAGACACTAGATAAAAACAAAATGGGGCTGAACAGACAAAGCAGGGAAAAAACTCTAAAATGGGCAAAGACACTGATCTGGGGGAGGTGCTGGATCCTGCCATAAGACATGGAGAATGGGCTGGAAATAGCTGTGCTTGAAACAAAACAGGTGGAATGAAATATTGTACAGGAGGTATCTGATAACCTTCAAGCCTGGGGTAACAGAAAACAGATAAAAATCAAAGTTTCAAAGTACAAAATGGGAGTAAGAGATCAGTAGTGAAAAAATCCAATATACTCTGAGACCTTGTTGAATAAAATAGCAGGAGAGGAAAGAATTGCAGGTATATCTGTAGATCATAGCTCATTTAAGTGTCACTGCTATGATTTGGTAGCGAAAGAAGGCAAATCCACTTCTCTGATGGACCAAAAGTGTTTCTATGAGAGCTGACATTAATGCCATGGCACAAAGCATCACTTAGTCTTTATTGGAGTGGTAAAGCATCATCCTTGTCCAACAGGGATTTATTCAGCCTTGAACAGGTGCTGTAACAACACTTGGGAGTCAGTGGGATGACAAAGCAGAATGTCAGGAATGGGCAAAGGAGGTTTGTTTGGATGCAAGGAGAGGTTGAGAGAGAATGCAGTTGTACAACATGTGAAAGAAGAAATAGAGCTGTTGAAATGGAAGGGAAACGTTTGTGCAAGTAAGCTGAGGCCTGAGTGATTCATGGCTCCCTTGTGGTTGGAAATTGAGAAGCAGAGCAACAGGATGAGTGACCAGAGCAGCTCACACTCATCTCACCCTGGCTGTGGCGTTTCCTCTCCCTCTGCAGTCCGGGTGGGTGGCAGGAGCTGCTCAGAGCACAGCCAGAGCTGCTGTCTGCGAGCCCTAGTTTGGATTTCTGACCCTGGTGTTTCTGAAACCGGGCCTCCACATTCCTTGGAAACACAGAGGAGGACAAAAAAGCAAATCTTGAGATGAATGCCCCCCAAAATGAAGATAGATTAAATGAGTGTCTGTGGTAGGAGTCCTTCTCAGGAGTCAAATGTCTCTACAAGGGCCAGCCAGAGGAACAAACCCCAGAGGAACCTGACAGGCAGCGATGCTTCCAGGGGCCTGATGAAACTGCCCAGTGGACTCAGCCCATCAGGCTGCCCCCTGCACACTGCTGTGTTTGTGTGCATGTTTTGGGGTTGATAATGAGTTAGGGTTGCATTCTCTGTTTGCAGAATTTAATGTGTTCTCTCAGACATAAAGAATTTGTCATCCTTTCAGTGTAACAACTGTGCCAGTTTAAAAGAGGTGAGGAAAGACACCAGTTGAGCTGTAGCATTTACTGAACAAAGAGAGATATTGAACAGAAAGGCAGACTGACTTCACAGTCAGCTTATCACTCTGCCTTTGTTGCCTGTGGCAGTGGCTGACTGCTGGGGTGATACCAACCCACAGGATATTTTCCCTTACTTCATGGGCAGCATTTCTGGAACAAGAAAGCTGTGTACACAGCTATGGGATACAGCTGATTGCATCTGAAAATATACAATTAAAATGCTGGGGGTGTGAGTTGGTTGTGGAGCATCTGACCAGAGTTTCTGCCAGGCAGAGGGAGCCATTTATAGCAATTTTTTTACAGCAGTGATGCCTTCTGCCATTGGAATGTCCTCAAAAAAAAAAGAGAGAGGGGAGAAGTGCTAAGTCCATTGCCAGGGTATTATCAAGAACCTTTCCTACTTTTCTCTCTGAATGGCAAAACTTGTTGCTTCTCATTTATTTCACAGCAGGACCCCTTCCTGTGATGTGTGTGCAAATTGCAAACATTAGGAAACATTAGGAGAGCTTATGTTTTGGGCTTGAGATCCTGTTTCTTCAGGGGTGATGGCTTTAACAATGGACTATAGCACTGGAAATGTTACTACAGCCTGTAGGTTTACAGAGATTGTCTGCAATCTGAAATTTATCCTTGCTCTTGAAGAACAAAAAAATATCGTTCCTAGATCTTCAAATCTCCACAGAAGCCCCAAGGCCTCTGTGGGCAGCACCTCACCTGGTTGAGGCTGCCATCAACCACCACCATTCATCCCCAGAGCTCCCCTGCTCCTCTCCAGTCCCAGCAACAAGGAAGCAAAGGCACAAGCTCAAGTGCCCAGCAGTTGCCTGCCAGAGGATCTTTTCCAAGTACCAAAACTTGAACAGCTGTCTTCTTCACTGTGGTAGTGGAGAGCAATAAAGTAACCCATTTATTAAATGGTAACTGCTTAGGGGACAGTGGATGGATGTATAAACTGCATTCAGTTCATATGTAAGGGCTTGTGTTGTAGATAAACTGCTTGAGGGAAGGAACACACTCATTCTCTTTATGGTTTCACAGCCCGTGATTTGACCATAATGCTGTAACATAAAGCTCAGAAAACATTCACCACTACATTTTCAATAGCATTATCACTATGTACTGGTTAACTCAGGCTCCCTGTGGAAAAATGGCTTGTCCTGATCCTGTTGTGAGGCAGTGGGAGGAGCAGGAGTAGAACACAGAAATCCTGTCTCCCTGTGCTACCAGCCCTCCCATTAAATACTCCACTGACCAGTTGGCACAGTCACTGCCTCACAGGCTATTTGTACTGAGCTGACTCTGACCTTTCTTTTTAGAAATATGGTAAGAGGAATTAAGAAATAAGAATTAGAATTAAGGTAAGAGGAACTGATGTGCTTAACACTTATTACTTTTTCTTTCTGTCTTCAGTGCAAGGAGTTCACCTTCCACACTGGCTACGAGGTGCTCGTACAGCGGCTGCTGGAGGGGAAGAAGATGTGCAAAGATGTGGAGGATTTGCTCAAGCAGAGGTATGAAAATCAGAGTGAAAAAATGTGAACAGCCTCCTTTTTTGTCTCATTTGGCATCTGGAAGGGAATAGCAGGCTGTTTCTCAGTTTGGTAGTGTTATGAGCTTACATAGAAAAGCCTGAGTAATTTGAATCCCAGCCTTGTGATGTGAAGGTAGATAAACAGAAATCTCAAAGACTTGAGAAGGGAAGAGAAGGTTGAAAGAGTCAGAAACCCAGAGCTCCACTAAGACCCCTCCAGAATATGGGTCCAGAAATACACAGTAACACCTACATCCACAAGTAGCATTTCTAAATTTCCCCTTTTGCAGGGCAAAAATGACTTGCTCATTTTTGTTTCTCTTTGAACATGCTGTTGCCACAGGCACTGTTTCAGTTTCCTGCCAGTACCAAAAATGAGATGTTTTTCAAATACAAAGCTACATAAAATGCTACCTAAAGCCTTACTCAGACACCCAAACCAGCCCCTGTTGTTCACCAACCTTAGCAGGCTTTGAATAATGATGTTGTAGTTTATGCTCCTGGATTATGTGCTTCTTGGTGCTTCTCAACAGCAACTATGGACAGCTGACAATTCTATGGGTGAGAAAATATGTATCACGCTGCTGCTCTGGCTCCTTTGCCATTCATTTTTGTAGTTGTGACTTAGAAAAATAGCTCTGAAATTCGGTTCTATTTTTAAGTGGCTTCAGCAGTTTCAGCATGTAGCATGAAGCACACACTTACTCAGGCTTGACATGTAGGAAAGACCACACAAATATGGATTATATACCCAGCAGGCAATCTCAGGGCAGCTCATCTCAGCACTGTCACCTCATGAATATTGCTCTGCCTTCCTGGTTTTTCTTCCCATGCTGTCCACATTTAGTTTTTTGGGATTAGGATGGTTTTCTGAAGGCTGATTTTAAAGCCCTGGGACTTTCAAGGGGGTGTGAACTGTCAGACTCAAAGGTGGCTGTTTCACAGCGTGTGAGGTCTCCCTGAAAAAACCTGAAGCTATTTAAGTTGCTTTTCTCAACCACCAGTGGAAGCCTGTTGTATTGGCACACATCACACAGTCCTGAAGTCACATCTGCCTGCTGGCAGCTTAGCTGCAATTGTTTAAAATAGCTCCTTTGTGCCTCATACCTTACAGAGATCAGAACTGCACTGCAGGCCTCAGGCACTGCAATTCTGCATGGGATGCTACACACGCTTGTGCTCCTTCCAAAATATTGCAAAGGCTTCTGAAAGTTGCAGGATGAGGTTTTTCCTGGTTTGTGGTGGAGGCACAAAGTTCTTTCCATAAAGAAGAAAAAATACCTGTACAGTCATTTTGCAAATATTTCCATGAGGTTTTTCACACCCCCAAGACATTGCAGAGATTGTGTGCATGTGTGTGTGCCTGTGTGTGTATGTGCCTTCTGGGGGGAGGAAAAGGAGATGAGAAGTGGGCACTGAGTCAAAGATGTGATTTCCACTTTATTGCTGGCAGATGAAGTTTGTTTCAGCTGGTCCTCATGTCACTCATAGGAATGACCCAGCAGAAGATCAAAAGATGGGATGAATCTCTCTTTCTAGAGGCTGCCCATACCATGTGGTTCACGTTGGAATTTCAACAAGGACTCCTGCAGTCCTGAAACCAGCTGCCCTGGCCCTGGCCACACTAATGCTTGATCAGTTTTCCAACCACAAATCCCCCTAACTGGCCCAGAGAAGGGCCTAAGAGGTTTGGGAGTGAGAAAGCAATTGTATTCCAGAACAAAGCTCAGGGTTAAAACACAAAGTATGTTCTGTCTCTGAATGGCTACAGGGAAAACTACAAGCTGTGTGCAGTAGTACTGGAAAGTGGGAAAAGCAACACACAGATGTGAAGAGATGGTGTCAGCCTCCTGTCAAATTCATCTGACCCTGGGCTAGTCCAGTCCCATCCATGCTGAGGTTTCAGGAGCTGGGACTGGCTTAAAAGCTGGCCATGCTTTTTTCCCATAAGATACTTGTGTACTGAGCAAGCAAAGTGGGAGTAATTACTGGAGTAATTCTCATTGCTGCACAGCACTGGCACTAAACAAAGCCTTTGACACAGAAGTGTTTCTTGATACTGAAATCAGAAGAAAATTAATCTATTCTTCTTCTGCAGCATTATGTGTCTGGAGTGTATTTCCATTTTGATGAAATTTCATTCATCTAACATGAAAAAGATGTGATGCCTCTGCATGGCCTGTCACCGTATTTTACACTCTGTTCCTCCAACAGGAATGCCAAGCAGTGATGTAGGAACACCCCACTAAAACACAGCAGTTCTGAGTGCAGGAGGGCAGCACATGCAGTGTTCCACACGTGGGAGCTGTGGACAGAGGCCAGGAACACTCTGCTCCTGCTGCAGGGCCAGCACTGCTGCTCCAGCAGCCTGACTGATCTCCTTGGGCTGGGGAGAGTCCCGGGATGAGCCTGCCTCAGGTCCCAGGAGATGTGGATTTGCACCTGAGCACCTTGGCTACGAGGCAAGGTGCTCCCAGAGCCCAGGGCAGCAGGAGGGGTGGTGGGAGGGTCACAGGGACCCACCCCAACAGCTGCCGTGGGGCAAAACTGCAAGAGCAGCCTTCAAACTGCTGGAACTCTGCAAAGACATACAAAGCACCTCCTGGCCAAGTGGGAAGACTGATGGGAATAAAACCCAGCGGGGCTGTAGGGCCTTGCACCCACATAAAATTTGTTTTTTGAGCAAAGACTACATTTCTCTAACGTGCCAAGTTTCAGGCCAAAAGAGTTTGAAATGCTTTGAAACTGCTTTTGAGAACTGGACTTACCCTAAGCAAAATCTTCCCTCCCCCCAGGTGCTAGCACCAGGCTATCTGTTCGTTATTTATTATCGACCATTCCGTAGTTTTTAGCAGCTACTCAAAGACTGACAACTTGGTTCCACCCTGGTCTTGCACCCAGGAGAAAGGAAGTAACACATTTAGTACAAATACTTTTTTTAAAGAGAGTAGAAGTTTCCTCCAGCGCTGGGGGAAGGGAAAACAGCAAAGGAATATTTGTATTTCTTTATTAACCATAGAAACAGAACCACTTCCCTGAGTCACCAGTTACAGTTCCCCATTAGGTGAGATTGTCCCTTCCACAAAGCTGCCCCAGCCTCATCACACATCCACCAGGGCTCCTTCACCCTCGGCCTCCACGGCAGCTCCTCCAGCAGTGCCTCATCTTTCTAAAGGATGGAAATAACTCCTGCTACCCCTGGCTCCCATTTATTCTCAGCATCTCTTGAATGAATCCTTTGGAACCTCCTGTTCCCTCCCCTCACAGCCAGTGTTTTCATGGATCGAGTCAGCCATCATTTTAGGTTCCTTTTGCTCTGTTCTGAACACCTTCATCTCATCTCCGTTCACCTCCTTCTTCCCATGAGTCCATCTTTTGGAGGCAGAGCTGAACATGGCATTCCACAGTAATCAAAGCCATGAAGATGGGCTTTGTTTTTATCTCATTTCTTCCAGAAATAACTTACCCAAAGTTTTTCAGAGGTTAACTAACAGCCCTAGGATTGAAGAGATAGAGAAATCAAATCAGTTGCATTTCTGATGTTTTGTACCCCAGATACAATTACAAGATTTGTGTAAATGGGATCCTGGTACCACTAAGAGAAATTGACTAAGTTTTCGTTTAACAGAGCACAAGCAGAAGAGAGATATGGGAAAGAGCTGGTTCAAATCGCCCGAAAAGCAGGAGGACAAACAGAAATCAAGTAAGGAATTCTTTTATTATTACTGCAAACAAAATGATTTTGGAAGAAATACCAGACTCATGTGTTTTGCCTGTGGATGAGGTCACAACCACTCATTTCAGTGCATTACACAGCTCTTCACAATGTACAGGGAAAGTGGGGAAACACCACAGTCCTTCACAGTGGGATTCACTATTTGTGAATAATCTCTATTTAGAAACTGCCAGTCAGTCCTTTCCTGAGATTTTTTTTTTTTATTTCAAGATTCTTAATGTTTAATATCTGCTTCCAAAAGCAGACCAAGTGATGGGGAAAAAAGAGAACGGAAAAGGTGAAATGTTTAGGATGGTTGCTTGACAATTCTGGAAAGCTGGTGAACACTGAGAGACTGTGACAGAAGAGATACAAAGACCCCAAAAATCAGCTTCTGCAGCAGGAAAAAAAGCTTAGCTTAGGAATACAAAATGTAAATCTCTTTGAAGGGACCTAATTTGAAATAATTCAATGGAACTACTGAAATACACGAAGATGACATATATTTTTCTCTGTCTCCTCCATTACTATCTTAAATTATGTATAAATTGTGTTGGGAGGGGAAGATAGATGTTGGTATGGAATTTAACTTAATAAACACTGCTGATAAACTGCTGCTATTATTGATGGCAGCAGCAATAATGAGACATTTTGTCATTATTGTAACAAGTAATAATACAGTAATAAGGTGGCAGAGGATGAAGATGTGGGGTCACAGAAGACAATCCTGAAAGAGAAGACCTCAATCTAAACACAAACCAGCTCTATTGATCCCTGGGGCCTGCTTCCCTCCTCCATCCCATATCTCATTTCTTAACTGCAGTCTCCTTTTCACGTTGATTTATCACTCCCAGTGCAAGTGGTTTCCTGTCCATATTTTATGGGGAAGCCTGACCCCAAAGCTTTGCCCTGCCATGGCAGGCAGGTGCCAGCAGTCCCCGAGCACTGCTGTGGCTCAGTGGTGGCACAGCAAGGCTGGCACAGACACTGCTGTGCCTACCCAACTGCTGGGTAATGCCAGGGGAATGTGCAAGGCTTTCCCTGCCAGTGCTCCAGCTCTGCCTGGCCCCTGAGCAGCACCCAGGGATGCCACAGTCTCAGGAGATGGCTTCTGCCTTCCTGGTGGCTCAGTTCACTGACCTAATCGGTGACAAGGAAGGAGAAGAAGAAATATTCTGAAATTAAAACATCAGGTTAAGAATGGATGGGTTCTCCTCAACCCAAAGGCTAAGATCAGCATTCCAGGATCAAAGAAAGGCTTCATCTCAACTCCTTTAGTGGCAGTACTGGGCACGCAGAGCAAATGTGTTCAGCAACAAGCAGCTTTGCCTGCCCTTCAGCAACTCAGTGGACAATTCATGGGTCTGCCTTTTCTCAAGAGATTATGAGAGCTTGATTTAGAAGCAGAGCCAAGTCCCAGTGTTGGGATATGGATCCAAGTTCCCCTCAAGATGGGGGAAGTTTGGACTAGGGCCCAGCTCCACTTTGATCCAGCAATTTTATAGCTTGGCATGGAGGGAAGGCTGAATACACAATCAAAGCTGTGCTGTGGAGCTGATTTACTGTGTTTCCATAACCCACACCTGGCCAGGGAGAGACCAGCTCTGCACTGATGTTTTTATCAAAGCAAGTGTCTCACTGTGCCTGGTCTGAAGCAGAGAGGACACTTAGCTCTCTCTCATCGAGCATCCTCTGATTGTTTAAGGAATTACACTGATAGTGAAGGGCATTTGTCCAGGGCAAACAAAAAATCAGAGAAAACTGAAGTCTGTGCAGGGCTGGAACAACACAAGAAAAATGCACTGTTTGGTTTTGATGTCTTAAAATTGTTGAATTTTCTGTGTCTGTGTGTTCTCTTCAGTGTGAAGTTTCTGTTTGTTTATATGACATTGATTGCTGGCAGCAGTTCTGCCCTCAAGGTCAGTCCTTCAGGGAGACTTGAGGGAGGGAATCTATGTACTCCCTATAATAAGAAAAGCTTGAAAGAACTGTGCTGCAACTGTGCCAGTGCATTTTTTCAAGTGTTTTCCTCTTTATAGGACTCCCTATTTTCATCTAGCATTCCAGGTCTTAATAGAACTACAAGTATAAGATAGGCTGAACAGGGCTGTTCACATCTTCAAATGCAGCTTTGGGTAGCAGTATTTCTTAAAGTCTAATGTATTTGTACCTAAAACTTCCATCTGACAATGACCAGAAAAAAAGTAGTTTCCAGGGGTTTTTTGCAGACCTTCCTGTGCTATGCTATGTATGGCAGAGGAGCAGGAATTACTAATTTTAAATCACTCAGTCATTTTCTTGCTAATGCAATATTATTATCCTCTAGTCTTAAATTTAGCCACCTTTTAAATATCTCAGATACTAAGGCTTTCTGTCATTTCTTCTGGGAAATTCATACTGCAGTACTTCCTAATATCAGGAGGGTACCTGATACCCTTTCAAAAAATCAATAAAAGGAACATAAAAAATGCATCCACAACAAACACCCAAAACCTTCCAGTATGAAAAAATTCCCAGAAGACCTTAAGAGAAACAACTGCAGGGCTGAGGTTGACATTTCAGCAGAGTCAGGATAGGCACAAAACAAGGTGCAGGGAATAAGCACAATGAGTAAATGCCAAAGAGCAGCCTGGAGAAGGTGGTGGCACACTGCACCAGGTAGTGGCCATTGCTGCAGAAAACACTTCTCTCCCAAGCCTCCCCTATATTTTAAAAGCTTTTGTTTTTAAATCAAAATTTCAACATTTTTTTCAGGCTTGCTCCTTCTCCCCCCAAATTCTGCTTTACCTGGAGCAACTTGCTGAACTCAGCTAAATGTATAAATAGATTCTACTGCCCTTTTCTATTCTGTCCCCAACACTACATCCCAAGGGGAGGGTAAAGCAACAGGGCAAGCATATAAAGATATTTCTTCTAAATTATCTTCTAGCCATAGCAATCAGTAAGTTCACAGGATGCCACAGCAGCAGCAGCTTTCTATAGAATAGCCTCCAGTGTTTTACTATTCTTTCTTAATTTAAAGCTAAACATTTTAGCATCCACTGAGTCAATAGGTAAAGCAATGAATGCCTGTTATCCCACTTTTTAAACTAAAAAATTAAATCTGCCTCACCATGACCTAGTCTCTAATCATAAAAGAAATTATAAAAAGGTGATGACGAAACTACAGCCATGTTTTCTTGGCAAATGACAGCTTATACCCATATCCAGCAGGGAAGAAAGAACTACAGGTTTTGAAGTTTAAACTGCAGTATTTGTACTCAGTGATGCACACATGGGAGAGGATGTACTGAAACTGTGATTTTCAGCCAGTTTACAGACTGAGATCAGAGTTGCAACTGTTTGCTGGGAGTGTACACAGCAATGATGCCTCTCACACTAGAGATGATTTTCAGCAGAGCTTGTGCCTTTAAGAGGAAGCACCCTTCTGGCTGCAAGGTGCCAGGGAATTTCTGTGCAGTGGCTTTGGGCAACTCTTCAGCACAGCAACATGAAAGCAGAATATGCTGCAGAGCCCAGTTCTCAGCTGCATGCTCAGCTTCAGCCAAACCAGGGCCTCTGGAACTCTGTTCTTCTGCAAAATAACTGATGCAAACATGCACTAGCTGGTTAAATTCTGCCTAGGCTGACAACAGCTATTTTTGTCATTTGCTCTGCTTGTCTCTTCTCATGTATATGATTTCCTACATTTTTCATCCTTTTTCCCACTGCCATCTCCTTAGGACCTCGGGAAAGGGTAGTTCCTTCAAGCCCATGTGTGCTCTGCTCTTCTCTGCAATGCCTGAAATAGAACATTTCAGTGAGTGTGAGGTGAGGGCATCTGTAATGAAATGCCAATTGCTGTTTCCTGTGGATAAAAATAGTGCATCTGTCACTTAATATACAAAATCCTCTGTATTACTCCACACAAAGCAGGCATTTTTGAACTGAAGCAAAAAGTCAGTATGGAAGGTCACATCCTTCCATGGTTGCTTATTCTCCACCCAAATGTTCTGAACCCACACAGAATTAATACACTAGCACTTTGAACTTTCAGGACTCTGAAAATGGACCTAAAGCCTCTGCTCAGTCCCTGTTACATTTGATCTAGGTAAGCTCTCTGGTGATGAGGACATGCATTTTTGAGCAGTGCTGCTCTCTTTCTGAGAGATGTGGGGAAATTCAGTTTTATGTTAAAGGTACAAAATCTCTTTTGACTGTTTCAACCTTTGATTTGGATGGCACAGCTCATTCTGGAGCCACAAGGGATCTAATTTGATGTCAGGTTTACAGGGAGGAGAAGGAACATGGAGATGTCTTCCTGTTTGCTTCCCTGTCCCAGTAAAGTCTGGGGTGACGTGTGTGCTCCCAGTGCCCAGCCCTGGAGTGATGACACAGCCCCCTTCCCCTCAGTTCAGGGCTGCTGCCACTCCTGACACACACCTGGAAACATCCAAGCAGCAGAATGTGAGTGTGAACTCCCCCCAGCACGAGAGGAACCCTCCACACAGGTTGCTGCTGCCATGAAATCCACAAAATCCCAGAGCTGTCACTGAGCCCAGCCTGGTGCACAGTGCAGCCTCTGCAGCAGCTGATACAACAGCTCCTGTGGCTCCTCATCACAGCCCAGCTGGGACCTGGACACAAATCCTTCCAGCTGCACTGAGGGGTGTTGCCTTTCTGTTTACAGCTCCTCTGAGAACAAGAAATCATCCTGGCAAAATTCATTCTTCAATGTTTTTGCCACATGCCCACTAAAGAAGGTCAGGCAGTGCTGTGTGCCTGGGCTGTGACTCAGGTACCTCCCTGCTAAAAGAGCACAACTCCTCCCCTTCGTGTCTCTTCTGCAACACAGCCACAGTCCCAGCTGGGAATTATTTGAGACCAGATGATTTCGGACACGTCTCCCCACACTTTGCTACCCCCACTGGGCTTCACAGAAGGAATTGTTGGTGAAACCACATTGGGTGTTCCCTGTGTGCCAGGAGGAAAGGCAGATGTTAAGGGTGGCCTCAGAGGGGACTGCCACTGCGGGGGTTTCACAGCTCTGCTGCTGGGACCCACGTTACTGGGGCTGAGGGTGGACAGGACTGCTGGGGCTGTCTGTAGGGTTCATCTGGCACAGGCTTCTCTCAGTTTCTGAAATGGTATTTTTAAAAATTGCAAGAGCAACTGAACGTTGTAGATCGTACCAATGTCAAAATAGAAACCTACCAGAAAGGAAGGTGGGGTTATTTCACACTTCTATTCAGCAAGCAAAGGTAGAAAAGAAAGAAAATTTAAAATGGTCTGTGGTTTTCCGGTTAGAAGAACCTGTTTTACCTTCCTGTGTGCAAGATATAAGGGGACTCTCTAAATTACTCAGTTCACCCAGTGTCTAAAGGCAAAGTACTGGGGGAAAATGCCCAAACTATCAAGCTTAAGGTTGAAAAAATTGAAACAGACAAAATAATGTGGTGCAATAGTGCACGTGGTGAAAATAGCTGTCACCCAAGCACTGCCAGCAACAGGGCTCTGCTAATGACAGCTCTGGCGAAACAAAATTCTGCTTTTGATGGCTGTGAAGCAGGTCAGAGCAATTCCTGATGGTCCCCGTGGCACAGAGGACTGCCCAGCACAGCTCGGTGTTTCAGCAAAAACAAGGTCCACCAACAAAGAGAGAGAAAGCTCAGAAAAGCACAGAAAGCCAAACCAAGGCGGTGAGAACGTTGGAGCCACTAGATGGCAAACCCCCCCCAAAGTTGGTGCGGCGGCTGTCGCACAGGCTCTGCCTGCTCCCTCCTGCTCCACACTCAGGCACTCCTGTTTCCAGAATTCATTTTGACAAATCCAATCTTTAAATGTACAACAGGGAGTCGTTTAACAAACACACAGAGTAAATTTGTGTGCAGCCTTATTTTCAAGGAGACACCTGCGGGATTCTCCATGTGGGGGTGCTCTGTCTTCAGCCAGAGTGGTTTAACAGTCTTCCAGAATGTATGTCAAAATCTCAGAAGTCAACAACTGGGGGGTGGGGGAAGAATAAGGAAAAAAAGAAAAAAAAAAAAAAAAAGAAAAAAAAGGCAAATTATGTCAAATTTTCAGTGGTGCTTGAATTGTTTTGAACCCTAGGTTTTCTGATTTAGCCACAGGACAAAGACAAAAAAAAAATCAATTACCACCAGAATGCTAAGCAGCAGCATCTGCAAGGGTAAAACACTCTTTCAGAGTGTTCAGGAGAGTGAGATGCCCTCGCTTTGGATGCCTCAGAGTAAAGCCCATATCAGTCCCAGTAGAAAGCCAAACCCACCCAGAAGCAATCAGTAATAGGTGCTGTACATCCACACCAGCACAGACAGAATTAAAACTCATTCATATATCAGCTACAGGAGTCACTTCCATTAAACTCTGTGAAGCACTGAAATATTTCACTGATATAATCAGAATATCCAGGAGCAAATCTATAGCACTGCTGCTGCAGCCCAAGAGTCATAAAGGGAGTCCTGATGGATCCACAGGTCAAAATTTGATTGATTTATTCTCTCCCACATGTATAATTTGGCATGATGACATATTTGCTGGCCCTTTAAGCCCTGGAAGGATGTAAGGATCCAATTCACTGATTTTAGAAAATTATTATAAAAATAAGGAAGGAAATAGCTCAAGTCTATTTCAACCTACTTGCACCAGTCAGCATCTATGGAATTGACTGGACAAATCCTTCATACAAGGAAGAAAAGGCCAGAGATTTCTGAGAAGGCCATTAGAGACCATGCAGGGGAGAAATTGATCCCTCTTTGGGTCACAGCCAGATGCATTATTACACCAGAGACCCCTTGGCCTCACAGAGAGCCAGCAAAAGGAGAGCAGCTCCATGGGTGGCTTGTGGCCATGAGCTGCTCTGGGAGCTCAGGTGCCTGGAAACCATAAAAGCAGCAAATTGCTTTTGTCCTTGATATATACTGAGAAAGTGCTATTTTTCATTATGCACTACACCAATTTTTTCCATTTTTGCATAACTTGAATCACCAGCAACAACGGGAAAAAAATCTCTGAGAAAGAGAAATCAACATAGAATGCAAACAGTTATGTCCAGTTTGCAACTGCCCTCTGTTTTTTTAAATTCCAGTACTTACCTGTTTCAGGCATGAAGTTGTTACCACATTCCCCACCTCCTATTGGAAATTACTGACTGGAAAAGAAAATTTTATTCCTCGCATATATTTGTTTTTTCAAAATAATCCATTAGAAAAAGCTATCTCTGCTATTGATATTCAAATAGTCTTTTAATGTCAAGCTTTTAATTAGCTGAAATTAATACTGTTTGTTTCCTTTGTGATGTGAAAAATCAGTTTCCATCAAAATTTCACACCGGACTAAATTTTTACAAAATAAACTTCAAATGTGTAAGTATTGTTAGGAAAACACTTAAAAATACTCAATCTGGAATGTTCTCCCTGGCTTATCTCAGGAGATTCACCACAACTAATTGAAATACGATAAAAACTTGAGCCGCTCTTCTTTTCTGTCTGAAAGTCTTCCTTATATTTCTACAAACTTAGATCTGGAATGGGTTTCCAGGCAGTTTTTGCTGAGGACAGGCCCAATCCTTCCCCTCATTTGTGCATTTTTCTTATGCCTGGCAAGGCAGCCTCACTGCTGGGAAAATGTTTGCTCAGCAAACGGATGTCCAGCCTAAATTAACACAGGGCAATCAGGATCCTTCCTGTGCCTCTAGGGCTCCAGAAATGACCCAGGAGATGCAGACTTCCCTGCCCAGCTGTGGGTGCTCGTGGCTGGGAAGTGGTAGCCCTCTCCTGGGCTCTTCAAGTAGCTGGGCAGATTTGGGGCTCTGCATTCTGGGCAGATTTGGGGCTCTGCATCCACCAGCTCTTCCCTGGGCTCTGCCTGGGGCACAGCAGGGCTCCATGGAGAGCCCAGAACTGATTCCTTCCAGGAACAACTCACTCTGGGGCTTGAAGAGATCATTTCCAGATCTGAAGAGCTTCCAAGTCAGACCCCAGCCCTGCTTCTGTGTATGCAAACGCCCTGCCAGCCTGCACATTCCCAGCTAGAGGAATTAAGTTGAAAATGCCTTTTACACACCTTGCGCTCTCTCATCTCATCTATGCTGGTATCTCTGGCGCCTTCTAGGGCTGGGCTCTGCCCTAGCCAAGCACAGGACATCAGTCTGTGGCTGCTTCTCGTGTCCCAGTCGTGGAGCCCTGTGGCTGCATCCAGCGGCTCCGCGCTGAGCGGCGCGCCCGGGGTTCCCGGCGTGGTTTGCTCCTCATGCCCGGTTGTGGGGTGCGGCAGGAGCGGGACCGTGTGCGGGGCAGGAGCGGTGCACATCGGGGAGGGATGGATGGGAGGCAGGAGCGGGACCGTGTGCGGGGCAGGAGCGATGCACACGGGGAGGGATGGATGGGAGGCAGGAGCGGGTTTGTGTGCGGGGCAGGAGCGGTGCACTCGGGGAGGGATGGATGGGAGGCAGGAGCGGGTTTGTGTGCGGGGCAGGAGCGGGTTTGTGTGCGGGGCAGGAGCGGTGCCGCACGGGGGTGCTCGGCAGACGCGCTGCGGGCGCTGCTGCGGTGCAGGACGGGGATGGGGCCGCATGCAGCGCTCCACCCTTCAGGTGACCTCACCCTTCAGGTGACTTCACCCTTCAGGTGACTTCACCCTTCAGGTTTGGCTCCACCCTTCAGGCTACTGCTCCAAAAACCCCAATTCCCCCCGGCCCTCGGCGTTTCTTTCGTGTCTACCTGCGAGGTGCAAGACGAGAGGAAGGGCTGTAAACATTCACGGTCACAAATACAGTGCGACTGAGAAAGAGGGTGCACAGAAGGAGTGGTGCAATTCCCTGCTTCATGGAGCATTTTATTGTATTTCCTGATGGTAACAGATTGATGCTATTGTGCTTGTTAGCATGGTCAGCTTTTATTACGAGGCCATTAAGGCTTTTATCTCTATGTGGATCTTTGAGGTTCTGAGGGAAAGTTTTTTCCCCTGGATTCCCAACCCACCCTCAGAAGCCAATACTAATAAAGTGCCTTGTTTCTGCCCACAGTACACTGAAGGAAGCATTTGAGATGCTCAAGCAACGTAAGTATTTCCCTGTTCCCTTCTGACCTGGGAAGCACAGGCACTCAATGTATTCCATCCTGTTCCCCACACCATTCCCAGCTTTTCTTTCACAGCCTGTAGTGCAAAGAGGGGAGAAAAAGGATGGCTAGTCAAGCTGGTGGCAAAGAAAATGGCTTGTTCTTCAAGTAAATTTTGTCTGGATCAAGTCACAAGATATGAAGTCTGTTCCCTCATCTGCAAACCACTGACACCAAACCAGCTTCCTAAATGTGCCCAAGGCTCAATGAAACCCTTTCACACACACAAAATGCAGCACCATGAGGGCCAGTAGGACATGTACCTGGTCACTGGCACCTGCTGTTTACACCAAAACTCCCTCTTGAAAAGCAGCTGCTGGACTGAGATATTTTTAGGGCCTGGGTAGGCGAGTTCAGCATTTCTGGAAAATGCAGGGCTCTATTTCAGAGGCACTGCAGCTGACAAATGCAGAGCAGTTCCCAGCCATTTCAAACAGCACCAGCCAGGTGCTCTGAAATTCAATCCATCTTGGCTGATCCTTGGAAATTCTCAGCATGCAACCTCATCTAATGACTGGCCACTGCTGGCATCAGCTCCCAAGAGCAGTGACAGCCCAGCAGCACAGCCAGGGCAAAGCACACACAGGGATGATGGAGGCCAGAGCTCCTTCCCTCCCTCTGCACAACTCCTGACCCTCAGTCCCGAAGGAAGGGGGCAGCAGGGGTAAATGGGGCCATGAAGAAACACACTCGCTCTGTTCTTGAGCCCTCAGCAGTGTCAGTGCAGGCAGAAACACAAGGGAGACCTTTTTTAAGGCTGCCCTGCTGGTGACAACTCATAAGGCAGTCACATCACAGAAATATCTCCTAAAAAATATGACTTTATCTTCAAAGACTTCCCCACTGACCGAATATGAATTTTGGTTTGCTTTAGAAATTGAAAGTGTTGGAAACTCTCATATCCAGCTGGCAGTAATGCTGAAGGAAGAACTGAAAGGAATAGAGGAGTTCCGAGAAAGGCAGAAGGAGCAAAGAAAAAAGGTGAGAAATTAGAGAAATGTTGAAAGAGATTGGGTCAATGGTCTGTGCTGATGACCTGTCTCAGCCATAGGCTGGGAATTGTGCAAAAGACCATAAAGCATTACCAGCATGCCCTGCTCCCTCTGTAGACGAGACTTTGGAAAAAAAATCTCTTTCTGATCCCAGCTGGAAATAAAGGAGTGTTTTGAACTCAGGAGCCAGAGGCTTTAGTCCGTTTTACTCTCTCTGGTGTTACTGCAGATGCTGTTATTATTATTTCTGTAAGAACTTAATCCTTCCTTTTCTCTTTTTTATGCCCTTACTAATGGTTTTCTTTGATATGACCCTGCACAATCTCCAACACACACTAAATAAAGGTATAACACAAACATTTAAAAACATGAAAGCAAATTAATGTCATGCTGGGTGCAACAGCAATATATGCTGAATTCCAAATACATGGAATAAGTAGCATCTAGTTAATGTTGTATTATAAAAAAATTGAATATATTTCAGGCCATGTCATCCCCTGTGACCTCATCAAGCCCTAAGTCTCTTGAAAAATAGCTCTCAATAGAGACAGCAGTGACAACTCTCACACCTTCTCTGGGTCTGTGGGGTTGAAGACAAAGACAGGACCATCCCTTCACTCTGACAGCACTGAGTGATGGAGGAGTAAAATAAATATTCCTTTCTTTGCTAATTTTAAACTGGTGAAAGTGCATATAACCAGTATCCAGTGCCACAAAAATCGTGTGTCTACAAGCCCCTGACACACAGAAACTTGGAATAGCAAAGAATTCTGAATGTGAAAGTGGGTGAAACCAGTGCTGCTATTGAGATTTGAGGTTGACCTGATCTGATGAAGCAAGTGAGGCATTAAAAGACAGACAGTGGGCACCAGGTTCATCAGTGTTTTCCCCCATTCCCTTTGCCACTGGGATGTACAGAGAGGCTCCCTCCTGCTGAGGACTGTAAGCCTGTAACTGGACTGGAAACAGTTAGAGGGGCCTGGGGAAAAAACAAACAAACAAACAAAACAAAACAAAAAAAAAACCAAAACAAAACCAAAAAAAACCTGCTTTGGAGTCTTAGATAAGCTTTTTTCTCTTTCCAGCATGAGGCTGTGAGGAAGCCAGCATTAGACATGGTGGATGGTGTCAGCAGTTTTGGTAACCTCCCAAAATGCTGTGATCTGTGTTGTACTGTAGCTGTATCAGGACTGTTCCCAGTGTGAAACAAGCATCTGGGTAGCCCTGAAGAGAGTTTTGCTTGAGTAAATGTAAAGATTAAAGACCAAAAGTCCCCCCGAAGAAAGCCATCCCCTGCCAGTAGGAGCATATCTCATTGTCACATAAAGCTGGGCATCTCACAACTAAAACCATGAAAGAGAATCCAGCACTGTCCTTCCAACACTGCCCAGATGACTCCAGCATGAAAATCAAATCACACTGAGCATAAAGTTGCCAGAAGCAGTGGAATATGAAAGAGACAGGAGTTGTTTGGATTGAAAATGGACAGCTACCTGTGCTCATGTGGGTGAGACAGTGGTTTGGTCTGCAGAGATTGGTTATTGTATTCTCTTGCAATAGATGTGATGTGTGATCCCAGAGATGTGGGATCAAGCTCTGGCAGTAGCAAAGGAGCCCTGCTGGCAGAGCCACTGTGACTGGGTGCTGCAGTATTTCATCTCCTTAAGAAAACAAACAAAAAAAAAAA
>VZRH01007149.1:391659-563144 GCA_013397555.1 Urocynchramus pylzowi
GCTCCATGTTTCAACTACATAAAAAAAAAAAAAAAAAAAAAAAAAAAAAAAGAGGAAGAAAATGAAGATCTACATCCTCTCTGCTATTAATGGAAACCCCTGAAGCAGAATTATCTGGGATTATTTTTTTACCTGGCACTTTGATGCTCTCTGTTTCACTTAGAAACCTGTCATTTATAAAAGCAGAGTGAAGTAATTTTGCCCTCGGGGTTATAGAAAGGCCCTGACTATGGATCTCCTAATCCTGCTGCTGGAAAGAGGAAGAAGCCCAAAGCAAGAAATGCTGACCTGTGTGTGTTTCTTACAGTACGAGTCTGCAATGGAGCGGATGCAGAAGAGCAAACTGTCCCATTATAAGAAAACAATGGAGGTAAGCAGGGAGGGCTTGGGCAGGTCTCCTGATGCAAACTGGCTCCAGTACAATCTGTATCACATGTACCTCTATTTAAAGAAAGGTCAAAGCTGTGTGAGTGTGCAGGAGTGTGTGAGGGAGGGAAGATGTCATTCCTGCTGTGAAGAGGAAGCTGATCTTCCCTGCTGCACCCACTGAAAAGTCTCCAAAAGGTTAATGTAGGATGAATGGTGCCCCAGGTCAAACAGGATTTCATTCTCTCTAGGCAAGGGTACTTAGAGGAGTAAATATAATTTTTCAGTGCGTGGAAGTACAATTTTAAGAACAGTGAGGGAATCTTGTAGGCAGGAGAAATCCTCTCCATCTGGAAAGCTTGCAGGTACAGAAACTACAGGCAGCTGGGTTTGGTCTCCATTGGGCAACTGTCTCTAAAGGAAAGTAGCTGCAGACCTGTCAGTGCTGCAGCTGGAAGTGTACTAATGATTTTTTTTATTTTTTTTTTTAATGTGTGGTGTTTCTACCTGCATCTCTAAGATACAGAGATGTTTTGGTGTAAATAAAAATTTTGCTTCTGAGAACTACACCAAGACTGTTGCCTATGGGATGCTGGCTCTGCCTCACAGCTTGGAGCAATGGCCAAGGCCAATGACCTGACAACCCACCCCATGGCCACCCTGGGAATGTGGGCTCCCAAATTAATCTCTCTGTGGCTCCTGGGCAGATGCCTGGTGCACCAGTGGTGGTAGAGCAGCCTGTGCATTCCTGACCCCTGCAGAGAGTTGCAGTTGTACAAAGCAAACAATTTCAGGCCTGCAGGAAAAGGCTAGAGTTTGTGCTGTCAGCCCCTATTCCAAGGTTTCATTCTGATTTTCTGCTTCCTTGCGGTGCCATTGGGATGTTTTTCTATTGCCCACATGGGCACTGATTTGCTGCCCCAGACTGCAAAGGAGGAAGTGGCTGGACCATGTCTGGGGGGAGCCAGCCCTGCTGGCCCGGGCAGACCCTCACTCTGGTCTCATTTGCCCCCAGTCCAAGAGGACCTACGAGCAGAGGTGCCGGGAGGCGGACGAGGCCGAGCAGTCCTTCGAACGCACCAGCGCTGCGGGCAACCCCAAGCAAACAGAAAAGGTACCTGAGATGGCAGTGGGGAAAATGGGGGCTTACCTTCTCCAGGTGCAAGAGAATACAATAACCAATCCATCCTAAAGGATGCCAGGGGCTTTGTCTTGGAATTAACCCCAAAGAATCCTCTGGGAAGGGCCTAAGTTATCTAATTAATTTATCCCAGGCTGTGATCCAATTGCTTTATGAATCCTGAAAGGAAACTGAATGAGATTTTTCTCTGAAATTACTCATTACAAAAAAGAAACAAGTCAAAAATATGTCATGCAGTTAGTTTAGCCTTTTGGTCTGTTACACTTAGTAGGTGTAGCATCTTACATTAAAATGCATATTTTTTCCTCAACATTTTTCTCCTCATGGTGAGTTTAATTTCAACTAAATTTACAGACTCAAAAATAAATCGTTGGAAATTAAGGCACTGCAGTCCTTCATTGCATCGTCTTGATACTTACAGCTGACAATTCACTAACTTTTAATGGGAACATTTTACAGTGAAACAGATGGAGAAAACAAAATAAATGAAATCCCTTTGGCTCGATAAAAATCAGTGCAGTGTAAGCAAAAAGGATCAAAAATCATCTCAAGGAGGGGTGGGGTGGTGGTGTGGAAACTCTAAAAACAGCATCAGAACTTTACATTTTATTTCCAGCATTCCCTAATCTTTGATAAGCAAACCCCTGCAGCTTAGCTGCAAAGAGGGGATGGAATCCTGGCCCTGCCAAAATGACACCAGAACATTTCACAGCTTCACTGGCAGCTAAACCTGACCCAGCTCCTTTCATGCAGAAGGATCCCAGGGTGCTCCATTGCCATTTCTTCCCCAAACATGCCAGCATGTTGGGAATGCACAGAGGCAGCTCACAAGCTGGTTAATTCTGCTCAGCGTTTGCAAACAGTTTGGGACAGGAGCAAAGAATGAAACTTGTGTTCCAGCTTACTCCATGTCTCCCAGCCAGCTGTGATGAGGAATATGATCACAAGAGCCCCTACCTGAGCCTTGTCTGCAAGGGCAGGGTGGAAGAATGTATCACACTGATGTCTAGAGCAGTGCACTGCTGTGCTGTCATCCCCGTGTGTGCAGCAGGACCTGCGAGTGCAGACCTGTCAGTGATGGCTGTTTTCTCATTTGCTAAAAGCTGCAGGTTTTTAAAGCAGAGAGCTTCTACTTCGAGTGAATTTCACTTTTAGGCTTCGAGTTATTATGGGAAATAATCTGGCATTTGCAAAGTATTTTAAAAGCTGTGTGCTTTTCATCTGAGTATTACATGAGGAGCTTGAAAGATGAAGAATTTTGACTGCCATTTATTTCTGCTTATAAATATCTATTAGAAAAGCACATCAAACAATTGAGAAAAAACTGCTCAGCCAGCAGGCACAGCTTCAGGCTGGATCATGCTGGCTCTGAGCTCCTCTGGCAGGGATGTCTGAATGGAAAGCTTTCCCTTGAAGTCACTGCACCTATTGCTGCACCTGGGAAATTCTGGATCCTTCTCCATAGCACACGTTCAGCAGAACTGTGCATAAAGGGGGGACAGCCAGGAAGTGCTTGCAAGTTAGAGCCTTTCCCCTGGAGGGGAAAAGAGAGCAGGCAGCACAAAAAGCTGGGGCAGAACCAAAATATGTCAGAAATTAATTTGGGGTGTTTCTTTTCCTGTTTCAGAGCCAGAACAAAGCCAAGCAATGCAGAGATGCAGCAAATGAAGCAGGTGATGCTGTTTGCAGCTGAACTATGAGTCTTCTCAGCAAAGATCTACCAGCACAGGATTTGGATAGAACACATCCAAATCACCCAGGCTGCCAGGGTTCCCGGAGTCACCTACCCAAATATTAATGAAGAAGCCTCTAAAGAGCAGCAACCTGACAGCCATTGGCATTCACTCCCCTTTGTGGAAATGCCAGTGTCCTGCTTGCATTAAAGAATTTACAGAAGACTTCCTTTAGGGACTTCACCCAGGGAAGAAAAGCTCTTCTTGAAGCAAGTTTGAAAGCACAGTGGACACTCAAACTGCCCTGAGATAGCCCAAATCACATCCCCCATCCCCATGTGCCTGAGCACAGCAGTGATCTCCAGCCACAAACGTGGCTATGCCCTGGAGGACAGGCCAGCACACACCTGAGCTGGCTCAGGAGCTCAGGCTTGTGCCTCCCTACTCATGGAGTAGCTTAGAACAAGTCACATGGCTCACCTGGCTGGCTTGGAATGGAAAGAGCCTAAGGATGCTCAGTGCCCAAGCATGGTCCAGGCTCTTCATCTCTGAATTGTGTTACCCCTACTGTAAAGTTTATAACTGACCTGCAAACCATACAGAGAGAATCCTTACTCTAGTACATAGCTACAAAGAAAGAAACCAAATAATTATTGTGCCCCACCAGTTCCAAGCTCACATATTCTTGTGATATTCAAGCCACAGGCCTGAAGTGTAGGAATCACAGGAAAGGCCCACTATCAGGAAAGAGAGAAAGGCTGTATCACCTTTTCCCTGACTGTTGGGTTTCTGTTCTGTGTCTGTGTTTACAGAGAACGTTTACAAGCAGAACATCGAGCAGCTGGATAAGGTCAGGACAGAGTGGGAACAAGAACATATCAAAACCTGTGAGGTAAACATTGACTTTTGCAGCAATGTTTGCACACTCTTTATTTTACCCCATTGGAAGATTGCAGTATAAGGCCTGAAACTTCATCCCAAGGGTTTTGCTGTTTGCTTTATGTGGAGTCTCAACAGATGTCTTTGCAAAATTACTGCAAAAACTAGAGCTTATTTAGACTAGCTGCCCCTGTATCACTGACATTCTCTTTGCTTGGTCAGCACAGCTATGTAAAAATAAAGGAGGGGAATAAGTGCAGAGGTGGGAGAGGTGGAGCAATATATGAACTGGTACATACCCCAGTCACTCTTTGTGTTTCATAGCACTTTAAATTCACCTGCAAGAATATTTGTCCTCTGCAATGAAATAATCTTTCAGTTGAAAGGCAGTGGTAGAGAAGTCTCTGTCTCCATTTTACTGAGGATGGACAAGGAGATTTGCACTTGGCTATTAAGTTTTGCACAACAATTTACAGGAACTGGTTGGCATCCAAATCAGCCACACATTTGATCACAGTAATCCTTCAAGTACATTTGCCCATCTGCTAAAGTCTGATTTTGCTATATTTACTTGTTGCAGGCTTTATTTCCACATAAAATAAAATGCCAGGAGGATAGATTTCCAGTTCTCTGCTTCCTCTTAAATATTCCCTATCTGAGAGGACTGAAAAGCCCCACAACTGGCACAGACATCTCCACAGATAACATGCCAAGCCTCAGTCTTCCAAAGATGCATATTTTCTCCCTTCTTAAAAAGCCAACAAACCAGCGAAGTGTTCCACAACCTCACACTCTTTTTTGTTCCACATAGCTAAATCCTGGCCAGCCCACAGAGCTTGTGACCTGCCCACTGCTTAATCCAAACAGCCATTCATAAGGCAAGGGCATCTTTAATGCCTTCTTTTAAAAGTGCTTGTAGAGAGAAGAACTGATACTCTTTGGGTTTTTTTTTTAACTAGCAATTAGTACAAAAAGCAGCTTAAAATCCTACACTTGTGGCTGCATAGTGGGGAATCTGGAAGTGCTGGGGTTGCTTGGGTCTGTAACAGTGCTGGACAACCACAGCCTGAAAATGCTGGCTGACAAGTGGCAGCTCTGGGGTTTGTCACAGGGGCTGTGCCACGTTGTCATGGAATGCCCTGGTTCTCCAGCAGCACAAGGGATGTGTCAAACACAACACCCAGCTGTGCTTTTCTGGGTGCTGACAAGGGCTTAAAGCCCAGAGTCACTACACTTCCCTCTTGGATTAATTGCATTTCCTGACAGGACACCATTTACCTGGAAAATTCCCCAATGGCTCTGGTGCTGTTTCAGCAGCCTCGAGGGCCACAGGCTTTCTGTTCAGAACCAGCATTGAAATATGCACTCTCCACCTTGCAGGTTCTCTTTAAAAGGCTTTACTCTCAGAAACCAGTCCCCACAGCAGCTTACTCCCTTGACAGATTCCTTTTTTTGGGTTTCTTTAGTCAGAAAGTTATTAGATGGCAGGAAGCATACCCAACTGAGTCTTCTGCTAAATGTTGTATACATTTGTGGTGTTCTGGACATAATTACTAGCAAATAGAGATGGAGACAGATGGCTGGAAGCATCTGAGATTTTCACACCTCATAGAAAACCAAAACTTTGTTCTACTTTTAGCAGTACAACGTAGAGATCAGGGTGATTTGGTTTTTTAAAGTTTTTAAAGAAAGAGCTTATCTGCCTCTTCCCCCAGATCGGTTCACACTTCTCTCTCTGCCCCCTTCATTCTTCCTAAGCAGTGCAGCAACATGAGGAAGCCAGACAGATGAAGGAAGGGAATAACTCTGAAGACAGAAAAATGCCTTCTCTTTACCACAAAAATAACCTTTGATATGCAAAGTCAACTCCAGAGAGCCTCAAGTACTTTCAAAAGAGAAAAGTTTAGAGAGACATTTTAGATGGCAGAGGTGGATAGTTTTGCCTCTACAACTAACATAAATGCAACCCTTTCATGCCAGTACTCTACTGATCTGTTAAACATCCAGATTTCAGTGTGATGGGCAGACAGGACCCTGACTGAAATCCTCAACAGCAGAAGTAGCAGACAAATCCAGATCTGGATTCCTCTCCCCTGCTTTGTTTTCATCTCTAAAATATAACTTTAATTTGGTGCAACCAATTAGAACAAATTTTTGAGCACGAACAGGAGATGTAGTTTCTCCACCAACTGAAAAAACATCCTTTACCCTGGTGCCCTCAGAATTGGTTTGCATCCCCAGCCCTGTCCCAGCCTGCAAAGCAAATAACAAATAACTCCATGCCACGAGGCTACAGCATGTTTCCTGTTTGGCTTTAGGTCTTCCAGCTGCAGGAGTGCGACCGCATCACGATCCTGCGGAACTCGCTGTGGGTGCACTGCAACCAGCTGTCCCTGCAGTGTGTGAAGGATGACGAGGTACAGCCTGCCCTGCCCTGCCCTTCTTTGCTGGGCTGCCTCCAGGGGAATGTCTCACTCCTGTTCTCCCAGGTGTAGTCCATGCCTGTCTGCATGCAGGCAGTCTGTGTCACGCTTGGTGGCACTCACGTGTGTCCTCCTTGGTGTGCTGGGGAATGCTTCCTGCTCCCAAAACACTCAGCTGAGTGTATTTGGGCTCTGACACAATTTCAAAAAAGGCCTCCAGTCATGGCCTCAAAACTGGAAGATGTAAAGAATACACCAGATTTGACTTTGAATGGTTGTTTCCTGCTATTAATTTCTTTATTGAAAAGTCCTGGACTGCCTTTTTCCTGTTGTCTTTAAAGACTATCCAGAGCACAAACAGGTGTGTTTACAAGAATATTGGTACAGGGGGCAGGCTAAAAATCAGCCAGGCCAGACATGTACCAAGTATGAAGTGTTTCTTAAGGGGACAATTACGATAAGAGCATTGTTTGTTAATTCAACGTGAAATGTTAAAAGTTAAATTAAACTCTTGGATTCTGTTTTGTAGATGTACGAAGAGGTTCGGGTCAGCTTGGAGAACTGTGTTGTAGAGTCAGACATAGACTACTTCATCAAGACAAAAATGACAGGAACACAACCTCCAGGTAATTATTCCTACTGGTCTTGTCAGATGGCTTGTGCAGTACACGTCCTTTGGAGGTGAAACCAGCTGGAGGAATTTCTGCTCCAACTTTTCATTCCCACCTGCCATGGCTCACTTCCCCCACACTGTGCTGCCATCGCTGCCTGAGTGATGCTCTAAGTGGGATAGCAGAATGATCCAGCTTAAAAATAACCCTCCAAGGAAGGAAAAAAACTTGTTTTGGCTTTGCAGTCAGGCCCATTTCACAGTACAGCTGAGTTGACACCGCTAAGGAGGTGGCAAATTGCTTTGCAGAAATGGCAACTTCAGCTTCCTGCAGTGGTGACAAGACAGAGCCACCTTACCATGTAACTGCACCCCAGTGTCCCCTTGGCAGAGGTGCTGCTGCCTCTTCATTTGCAGCACAGAGAAGAGCCAGTTTTCTATTCTGTTCCACATGCCCAATGGGGAATAACAAATTTTCTTCTCTCAGGAAGTTGTTTGCATAAGCCAAGGCTTTGGTTGGGAGAAATTCTGAATGAAATTGGCTTTTTCCCAGCACACAGAACTGCTGTCAGATTCACAGGCTTTGCCCATTCAAGCCAAAGCTGCCTTTTCCTTGACTTCAAAACCTCTGGTCTGAAATGGAGATCGACCCAGCATGAGGCAAGAGCAGATGGAAAGTGAAAACCTGCTGCTCCAGGGTAGGAGTTCTCCAAACATACTGCAGGGAAGGAGCTGTCTGATGTGTCACACGGCCAGACACAAACCACACCTGAGTGCTTCAACAGGACACAAGAGAGTTCCATAAAACCCTTCCATGCTAGCAGTTGTACAGGTACAAAATCAGCAGTGTGAGGGCCTGAGATCTAGGAAGAATTATCTTGTACAAGAACAAGTTCTACCCCTTTGATTTCACTGCAGAGCTCAAGGCTGGCAGGAATTGCACCCCAGGACCTTCTTCAGCAGAGCTGGGTGCTGCCACCAACTCAGCACTGAGCTGAGGCCTGCTTTTTGCTCAGCCTTTTTGCCATTACTCTTATGATGGTTAAAAATTGGGATTTTGGGAATTTTTTAAAACTAATATGTTGATACTGCACTGGATGCCATTTTCTGCTATAGTTTATTCTTCTTCATATAGGGGATTTAAATTCTCTGATACAGGAGAATTTACCCAGGAAAAATTACATTTTCAGTGGCAGAAAGGAGAACTGTGCCTTGCAACAGTGTGAAACAACTTCTGTATATTAAGAAATGTGTAATTCTCAGCTAGGATTTTTTGGTTTAGGTTTTTGGGATTTTTTTCCTATTTGAGATTTGTCATTCTCCAGTCACCTAGGAAATTTCTACAAAAAGCTCTTGGCCATGTCATAGTAATTTCTAATAAGAACTAGGTGGAAAAAAACCCTTGAGAGCTTTATGAAAGGCAAAGAAAAACCTGACTTACTTTTTTGTTGTTTATTTTTGCCACCTTCTAGAAGACAACATGTTCTGGAAGCAATATCCTAATTTTTCCACAGCTCTGGCTAATGAGTTTGCACTGCAGCACATGGTGAGCTGTTGATCTGTGCTATTATTTGCAAAATGCAGGAGGAAACCCACGTGTAATTTTGCATTGTGTGGCAGCAGACTTTCATCCTGACCAAACCTTCTTGATGGTCTTGCTCACTTCCTTTTCTACCCAGTCTTACAATGCCTTCTAGACTGGGAACTGCACCAAGGTGACAATGCAGAAGAGCAGCAGGAGACCCTTAAAGTGGTCAGAAAACTCCCTAATTACTATGGGTCTTATTTGTAGGCATTCTTCACACTCTCTAGCTCTGTGTGCCTGCTCTGCTTGGTATCTTGGCTGACACAGTGTGAGAATGTCAACATAACCTTTAGCCCAAGTGCAATGTCTTTCTTAACTTGCTGGTATCAGGGCTGAGATAAAACCCTATCACAGGCTTCACTCGTGTTTGCTTGGCTCTCACACCGAGCAGGCAGAAAGGCTCTGTGGCCACCAGCTGTAAGAACTGCACTGGGAGCTCTGAGATGAGAAATAAATCCATCTGTAACTATTTCATCTGCAAAGTTACACTTGGAAATGGTCTGAATTTCACCCTTAACGACACCATAGGGGAGAGCAAAGGAACTGCAACCTAAATGTGTTTGAGAGAACAAAACCCAAATATCTCTGGGTAAACAGCAAATAAGCTCTCAGGAGGCAGATGGGGGAGGTATGAAAGGTGGGGAAACACACGAGCAAACACCAGGAAATTGCTCATTATTGCTGCAGGCAGTAACACTCACAAATCTCCTCAGCTCTGATAAAAATTCCTGACTGGATACTCTGAAGAAAGAAGAAACAAAATGTGCTGCAGCAAATTCTGTCATGAACACGGTTTAGGGCACTCAGTGACCACACTCTGCCCCCTTAAATCCTGAGCTTTGAGGCAATAGAAGAAACAGCCATGGAGGAAACTGCCTTCCTCACTAGGGTCACAGCTCTTGGAATGGGGCCTCAGGCCGAGGGTGCCTTGCCACCAGGGCCGTGGCTGTTTACAGCCACTGGAATGGCTTTTGTCAAGCCCCCAGGCTCCCCTGAGCTGCTCCATCCTCATTCCAGGTGAGGGCACACAGGTGCTGCCCTGCAGTTTGCTCCAGCAGCCCCAGGTCACATTCTGGCAGGGAGAAAGCTGTGTTTTCTCTCAGTGTTTCCTGTCTGAACACCTCATTTTTATTGCCCTGCTGCAGATGCCATAGGGTACGAGAGCTACTACAGCAGAGAGCCCGGCAGGCGCAGCAGCAGCCTCACCCAGTCCTGTGGGATGATCAAGAGGTGAGTGCCAAAGGTCACTTTCCAGGACAGGGACATCTCCACATCAACAGCCATGCCTGATGACAAAACACCACGTGGAAAGTTATTACTTGCTCCACTGTGGCAAGAGGCAACTAGGTATCAGTAAAAATGTGACTTGGCAGAAGAAGTGAAGGTATTCAAATGGAAGGAGAGTAACTTTGCCACGCCCCAGTGGGAAGAGGGACAGGGGATGAGTTCATCACACAATTACTGGGCCAGAATGGGGAGCAGCCCCTCGTTTCCTCTTTCCTACTGAGTCAGGGCACGTAGCAACAAAAGCAGTTTGTTCCAGGGAGGGTGAAGGTGAATCTGGCTGGGAGCAGAGGCTGGAAGAGCCTTCCTTTGGGGCCATTCCTCCATGCTTACAGCACCACTCAGCTGAGCAGAACAAAGAGCTGCTCTCTCTATCTGGATCAAAAGGGGAAAACACAGGGCGGGAAAACTGTGATGATGAGGGAGGCAGTTTTCCTTATTCTGATCCATTTCTGCTGGTAAATGTTAGAACATGGATGCAGTTATAACAGCAGAAGAACATGGTGGCTCTATTGGTTTAAATATTTTATACTAAAATGGCAAATTCACAGTGGGGAGGGCATCACAGTTAAAGCAGAAGAGATTTATAATTTAACAAGCCCTATGACATGGCAAAGACAAGAAGCAGGCAGTGATCTCCCATTTGGAATGGGGTCCAGGCTTGCCAGGGAGCTGGTCAGGGTTATACTCAGTGCTTTGTTTTTCAGTTGGAAACTGGATCTTCTCTAATAATGAATTCAGTGCTGCATCCTGTGCAGTTACATAAGACAATTGTACTGCCATTCAGAACACCACTGTGAGCAGCATGGGCAGGGAGCCTGGAGAGACTCAGCCTGAGTCTTTCAGGCACTCTTGAGATAGGATATCCATTTTCCAGAAAAACTGAATGTTTGCTAGCTGAAATATCAGACCCTTTAAATATGCCTTAAGCATGCAATGCTATTTCTATCTCTGCTTGAGAATCCTAACCCATTTTCTCACTTTACTTAGTCTTTAGTACCCAGCTGTGATATAGGAAATAACTAGGGGTGGATTAAAATAAAAATTCACTTAAACTCACAGCTTTTAGAAAGGCTTGTTATACAAGCTCTGTATTTTAAATTGTATCAGGGTTTTCCTTAAACACAAAGCAATGTTAATCTCTTAGAAGCAACTGACAATTTTCATCATTTTAACATTGTGGAATAATTGGAGTTTCACACCATGATCCTTCAGCTCTACAAAAAAATATTATCTGCTGCATTTAACGCACAATTTAGTGAAGGCTGATGGTTCAATAGTCTGCTGCATTTTTAAAAATACATTTTTAAAGGAAGATAAATATATCTATAGCATAAAAGAAAATAGAAAGCCATGGGAAGAGGTGACATCTACTCTGTGAAGCAGATGGAGGGAAGGCTGAGTCAGAGAGCTGAGATGGAGGAATGCTCATACCCAGGCCTGTTCACTCATTTTGGTTTTGGCTTCTCTTGGTTCTGCAGATTCTCTGGACTACTGCATGGGAGCAGCAAAAACAACACGGAAACTGCCACTCCTTCAGCCCCTCCTCTGGGTATACTCTGCAGGAAATCAGTTTACCAGATGTGTTTGTTTTAGATCATGTTGCTAAACCAGGCTTTGACATGGAGCAGAAATGTACAGCAGATATTCACATGATGGCAGGCAAGAGTAGTCTGGAAATTAATTTTGCTTGGATGTGTATTAACAAATTTCCCAGTTTAAAGTGCCAAATAATCCATAGAGTCTTCAAAACCTCCATCTAGGCAGGGGGGGCCTGTACATTCAGAGCAGCAGTGTGACATAGATATTAGTTTTCTTCTTGTGTAGCATAACTACCACTAAAAAGCTCCACAGAATACATAAAATTTTTAACACACCAGGCACATGGCTTATGAATACAAATATCCATCTCACCTCACAGTTACACTGTTGTCTTATAATCCTTGTAACTAGGAATTTATCAGATGATATTTAAAACATAGTATTTTGACTATGTAAAAGGTAACAGTTTATGACATTTTTATTGATTTGATAATAAACAAAAAAAATTTCAACTGTAGTTCTTACCAAAAGAAAAGTTGTTTTCAAACAGCTTTAAAATCAACTGCCTCTGTCAGCCCTGCCTGCTTGGGCACCCAGAAACACAGCCCAGACTCTCTCTTGCTGCATTTGGTGCTCAGCAGGGGGAAGCCCCCAGACAGATGCTGGGAAGAAATGAGAAGTTTCCCTAATTGCAACAAGCTGTATTAAAACAAAACATCTGCAAAAAAAGTTATGTCCATAACAAATAGCTAGGTGAGAACTATATGAACCTCTGGAAAATGTCTGGTGACCTGGCACAGTATTTTCCATTTTTCTCAAGGGGAAAAGGAAAGTCCTGCATGAGCCCCAGAACTGCTAGAATTTTATTCCCCCAGTAGCAACATTGTGAAACCATTTTAATCACTGTGTTTCCCTCCTTGGATGTGTTTTACCAGGGGAAACCTTTTTCCCAACCTGAGGCTGAAGCTAGTTTCTGACCTCCCACAAAGTTCAATGGGTGTATTGTCATCCCATCAATGGGGGACAGTTTTTGTGCAAGATTTACCTACAGTTCACAGCAGCTTTTCTGTACGTGTGCATCTCCAGGCAGAGAGAGAACAGAAACCCTTGTATTTGTGAACTCTTGCATATGATCCCATGCTTTTATAAGCAACTGAACTCTTTGTTTCTGTGCTGGGTATTTCATCCTTATTTTTCCCCCCCCTTGCAGAGAGAACAGAAGGAGTCTATGCATCCATTTTTGTAAATGAAAAAGCTGAGATCACGTCATCACAGGACTACAGAGTACTTTATGACTACACAGCCCAGGTAAAAAAAGGCTTCAAAATAAACACTTCAGAGAGTCACATTTAAAATAAGTGAAGCTGATTAAAACATCCTGAAATGTAAATTCTGTGAAGGAGATGTTACTGTCATCTTACAGGCAGGGACATGATCTGTCCTGCTCCAGTTTAGCATGCTGGTTCTCCATGCTGGAGAGGACAGAATCCCATAAAGGACATTCTTTCCCTGTCCTTCCATGTTGCAAGCTGCAGAATCACAGTGGATGTGGTTCGTCTGCCAACAAAAGGCTGTTAAAGAGAACAACCTGCATCTTTAACTGGGATAGTGAACTCTCCCTGACTCCAGTCCTAACTAGGCAGAATACCATTAGTAAAAGGTTGTGAATGGACTGGTTATAAATATTTGCTAATTCAGATGGACTCCAGAACCTGGACTCCAACCCCTCTTGCTTTACTTGTCAGTTTAAAGGTTCCTTTTATCAGCTTTAGATCAGCAGAAGAAACAGCATCCAGGAGGTCTCATGTCTCAGTGCAGAGAGAGCCTCACACCAAGGGACCAACAGCCAACGTTGAAGAAATGTGACAGTGACAAAATAGATAAATGCCAGATAAATTATGAGAACAGAGAAAAAGCTCAAAAGGAGCACTTTCCCTTAGGTACAGCAGTATTCCAATACCTTCTATTCAATGTTGGGTTTTTTTTTTTTCTTCATTTTAAACTTTCTTTTATTATTTACATGAAATTTCATGCAAGCACAGCTGAAAGCACCTCACTGTTAATGGCAGTTCCCCTAAGGAGACTACTGGATCACCTCATTACTCCAGGAGTCCCTTAAAACTGTGCCACACAGGGATATTCCCTGCTGAGAAAAGAGCCCGTTACTACCTTTAGTATATTGTACAGTGAGGCCTCTCATTTTTTCAGTCCATTCTTACCTACTCAGGTGCAATAAATTCAGTTTTAGCTGACATCTCAAACATCTCTGGAAGCCTCCCTTATGCTGTTTTCTATTTACTACACTGTGGGCAGCAAAGTGGTTTCCTGTGGAAAATAGGCCAGCACCACTGAACACTGATGGCTGCCTGGGAGCTCAGGGAGAGCTTATTTGCAACTACTGCATTTGTCTGGGGATGAAAGTCACCACTGTCCAAGGGTGACTGTCCCCCACTGGTCACTGCTGTCCCCTGCTAAAAGAACTGAGAGACCTATTTAAGGCATGGATTAGCAGAGGCACTGTTATCCCCCTTAGGAATTAAGCTGTGCTCTGTTTTATTTAGCAACACCTGCAGCCTATGCAGATCATGGTGAGCTGGTTTAGGAGAGTGGTGTTTAACCCTTTCTGGACTTCCCCAGTGATGAAACCATCAGGTTGTGCAGGAGGAGACACCATGGAGGCTGGGGAAATGTGAGGATCTTAAACAAATAGCCAAAGTGCTTAATCCCTCCCTGTGTGCTATTTCAGTACCAGAAGGACACTGGCAGACTGTTGATGAAGAGCAGGATTAAAAAAACCCCACCAGATACTTCTTGGGCCCTCCTGAGCTCTCAGGCTATCCCCATGTCTTTCCCTGTCTCCTTGCAGAACGTGGATGAACTGGACATCAGTGAAGGAGACACTGTGGTTGTCATCGCAGAGAACGAGGACGGCTGGTGGACAGCAGAGAGGAACGGGCAGCGAGGCTTCGTGCCAGGCTCTTACCTTGAAAAGCTTTGATGAAAAGAAGCCCCAGTCCTCAGACTTCACAAATATTCTATTACTGAAAACAATCAGCACACAAGGTCTGCTTCAGCTGACCAACAGCATCCCAATATTAATGTTTTCTACAACTACCAGTCAGGAAATAACCAACTGACCATGCTTTTCTCTCCCTTGCTCCTGCCTCATCCCATTACTCTCCTGGCCTACACTATCTGAAAAAACCATCTTTACTCCTCAGGGATTAGGGCTCGCATGTTTTGGCACAGTCCTACCCTCAGCACACTGTGCTGCCAGCAGTGTTTCAAAGCTTGGTGATTCTGGGAGGAAAATCCTGCCCAGATCTCAACTGTGCAAAGGGAAAAGATCACAGAAGCAAGTGGAGTTTCTGCAGGATGGAGGACTGTCCCCAGCCAGCCTGGGAGCCACCCCTATGGCCATGACAGCCACATTCTCTGCCACAGGGATCCTTTCTCTCCATGCAGAGGCCATGCTGGCATTTTTGACAGAGGATGGTTTATCAGTCATGGATGAAAATACAAAAACCAGTGAATGCACCCAGAGAG
The DNA here is from genome assembly GCA_013397555.1 of Urocynchramus pylzowi. Taxonomy (NCBI): domain Eukaryota; kingdom Metazoa; phylum Chordata; class Aves; order Passeriformes; family Fringillidae; genus Urocynchramus; species Urocynchramus pylzowi. Next base: position 406,709 of record VZRH01007149.1, read on the forward strand.
GAGCACCTGAAGGACCAGGACACATCCCAAGCAGGAAAACTTGAGGCACTGCCCATCACAACCATCTCCTAATACAGTGAAATCTATGCTAGCCATGGGCTGTGCTTTGCACTGGATTCTGGGACAGATGATGGGCCCAAGGCTTGCTTTTGCCTTGGTTGGAAGGTTTCCCTAATGCCTCTCTGGGATTATGAAGTTTAAAAATCCAACATCACCAAGAGCAGTTAAGCCAAGCCTCCAGCAGTGCTGCACTGCCCTGATTCCTCTCCTCTGAGCCCCAGGGAATTGCCAATTACCTCCCCTGCAATGTCAGCAGGGCAGCCTTCCTCCACCTGCTCAGCCTCTCCTCCTGCCCAGGCTGCTCTGGCCCCATCTGCTGCCTGCAGCCATTGCTGCCACAGGGATACCCTGGGCTCTTTCCAGCCACATCTAACGTGCTCATTCTGCAACAAAACCTCTTCAGAGATATTGCACTGTGCAGGTTCACTGTATTTCAGATTTCGGCTCTATCAGTCTTTCTACTTTAATATTTAAGAATGTTTCCAACTGTTACTGTACTGTATAAGGGATTGGTGGATAGTTTCTGCTATTCTTTCCTTTTCAGTATTTCAAGATAGTTTAAAAAATTTAAAACCTGGTGATTTAATTTGAATCAGAGCAAACTATTTCTGGGGGCAGAATGATTGTTTGCCAAGGTTTCAGGCCTTAAAACTGAATCAAGACAATGAAAATTAATCTTATTGCTACCTGAAAGGCACGGAGGAGAGAGGGACTGTTAGCTCAGACACACAAAAAACACAAATTAGAGAAAATAGGACAAAAGAAAAAGGTGTAATGGTGAATGCAATCTTTTCTTAAATGAAGCACAGTGAAGGTCAGAGGCACTTGCAGTGTCTTGTTTGAATTCTTCCTTCAAGGACGGAACAGAAGTTGCTGCAGGCCCTTTCCCTTTGGCTACCTGCAGTCCTTTGCACAGGCCCTTGTCCTGCCCAGAGTCCCCTGTCCTTCCCAGAGTCCCCAGTTCCCCCAGGCTGCAAAGGGAAGGAGAGGTGTCTGTGACACACCTCAAGTGACCAAAGGGGCCCAGTGGCTCCAGCTTGGCCAGGACAGTACGAGTGGAGGCTGCCCAACAACCACAGCATCCCTTGTTAGCTACAGCAGGAGAGGAAACCAAAAGCACAAGAGATTTAATGTATTCACTTCTTGAACACTCAATCTTCCACAAAGAAGACTGTAATGAACCAATAAATAAATAAATAAATTTGGATGGATATTTTGCAGATTGTCTTAATTAAACAGGAAAAAAACCCCAAAACCACTGAGATGCACCTTCTCTAATGATGTGGGACACACAGATTTTGCAGGACTCCTCACTTCCTTGGGGGCCCAACCTCTTTTCAGTTTAAAGGTTCTGACAAGGCACTGCAGGGCCTAGTCTTGATTGCCCTGAAACCCAATTGCAGAGCCTCTTTGCTTCCATGGACAACATGGTCTACATCACCAACAGGCAGCTGGTGGAATGGTGGCTGCTGTTTCTCTCCCATCAAATCATTCCATATTTTTGCTGTTAAATCAGGAAACCAATTTCCTTTCTACCAATTTCTTCTTCTGTCAAGTAAACACTGTTGAATGGCAAGAGGCTATAGGTATTTCAAAATCTCCCCAGTGTCACAGCATTTGGGTCCCACATGCTAACTCCAGACTGTTCAGGAAATGAAAAAGCAGCAGCAATGTTTTCTCATGAATCCTCTGCTTCACATTGTCTAGATATGGCTTGGAACTACTTATCAGCCAAATTCTTCAGTTTGCCCTATCTGCGTGACAGCACTTGTCACAAATAGAACAGAGATATCAAGAAATACCCACACCCTCAGAGAACACCCACATTTTAGGTGTCATCCATCTACCCACCCCCATCAGTAGGAAAAGCAGGAAGGTCAGTTGTAGGTTACTGCTTTAGTAACATTGCCCTTATTAACATTTCCTCTCCAGTTTGGTAACATTTGGGCAATAAAACTGACACAATCAAGCTATCATCCAACTTTCAGCTAAGGTGGGAAGGTGAAATGGGCCCTTTCCAGTGGCATTCTTATACTAAAGTCAAAACATGCATATTAAGGAGAAGAACAGGAAAACCTGTATGAAATAACATTTAACCAATGACAACCACATGTAATTAGGAAATGTCTGCAAGTGTAGGGTGAGGTCCATCTCTGCACAGAACAGATTTCTGCATATTAAGAGCCCACAAGCCAGTAGTAACAACAAAGTAATATGAGACTAGAAACAGAGATCCAACAGACCCAGCTCTTGGACAGCCAACACAGCCAGGCCTCCTGCCAAGCTCAGTGATCCGTAGAGCCAACCAGCTTCCAGCATTTCCAACAGCTAAAAGGAAGAATCAACCTCCTCCCAGCTGAGCATGTAGCAACAGCAGGAGCACAGTGACTGATCAAGGTTTGAAGTGTTTGCCACCTCTCCCAAGACCCCTGGCTTGAGCTCTGTAGTGTGAACAAGCCCAGCACACATCAGCCAGAGTGGTAACAGATCATGGGCATAAACAGTAGAAACTCTTACCTTGGCTTCCTTCCTGTCTCAAGAGCTGAACTCGTGGTCTGAGTCTCCTCTCCAGGGGTCATTTTCTCCCGGTTGCAGCTCATACCTCCCTGATCACTGAATGCAGTTGAAGTGGAAGCACATGGATCCAAGAGGAGACGCATTTCAGCCGAGCACCAGGTGCTGGGTGTCTGACAGGAGCCTGGGTGGGCACTGAGGAACACCCAGCTCAGCACTGGTGGGTAACTCCCACGCTCTGTGGCACCACAGAACCTCCTGGCAGTGTCACTGAGCCGTGGCTTAACTGTGCAGGCTTGGAGAGCATGGGGGACTCGACACCAGTGCTATCCACACACAGGATGAAAAGTCACTGTTCACCTTCAGAGTGGAGTGGCAACAGCTCTGCGTGGGACAGGACAAACTGTACAGGCCTGAACAGCAGCCCAGACTGCTCAGCACCATCTCTTTCCCCTGGCTTTCTTGTTCTCCAGCTTGCAGGGCTGGGGCATTGGACACAAGAGCAGTCACCAGCCACACAAGTACCAGTACTTCCCACGTCCTTACACAGGAACTACACTCGGAGCTAGTGAGCAAGAAAGGAAACAAAGTTGTGATGCTGAGTCTTATCTGCCTTCTGGAAAATAAATGGCTGCTAAGGGACTACAAGGGCTGATGGGCTGGGTTTTGTAGGGGAAGAATACTTGTGTGGAGAATGAGATTCTGGAAGAGGAATTAGTGTCCTGCCTGTGGTTATATTATTAACAAAATGCCAACGCTGCATTCACTCAAGAGAGCAAAAAACTACTCAAACTCTTAGCCATCATCTATTCTTTTTCATTCAGCAGCCAGCTCACATTTTGCTCAGAGCCACAGTTATCTCCAGATTTGTGCACTCCAGGATCCCGCACAGCCCAAATCTGATCTGTTTCTAGAATAGCTGGGTAATCATATTTCCATCAAATCAGCCAGCTCCACGTGGTACAGTGCTCAACTTGTCCTTCTACCAGCTGCTAAAGGACGGCTGACACCCGATCTGGGACAGAGCTGCTGGGGCACCATTCAGAGCACATTTACAGCCTATCACTGCTGGGTGTCATGTGGCTGCAGCCATTCTGTCCCACACACTGGTCCAAAAGGCACATTTACTGTGGTGTTCTATTCTGACTGAAAGCAGACTAAATCTCACTTTTAGATAGAAAAGTCTAACAGAAATCACCCTGACCTCCCAGCAAAATCGGCAGAAATCAGAGTTGACATCCCTGAAGTTTCTAAGGAGAAAGTATCATCCAAAACCACCAGGCAAACAGAACTCAACTTGGAGCACAGCTTCGAGTTTATAGCCAGGGATTCCACATATCATCCTGAAGACTGAGAGTACAAAACCAGCTGAGGTGAAGTGGGAACAGATACCCTAAGAGGATGTTCTGTTCGAAAGCATGAGGAATTTTACTTACCAGATCTAAAAGAGCCATTGTTAACCAAATTTGGAAGCTTAAAGCAGCACACTATCCCAGCTTTGCTGCCCTTACCAGATTTCAACCGAACGCCAAATCAAGGCAGACATAAAGAGAAGTAACCAGTGTGTTAATAGGTGCAATCCTGAATGAGCTACAGCTGCAAAAGTGGGGCTTTGACTGAAATGCAGGCATTTGCCACAGCCTCTGCCTCAGGGTAAATGGACACACAGTACAGCCCAAGACATTCCAGCCTAAATGTGAATTAAATTTCCTGCGTGTCGGATTACATACTTGGATTGTTCAAGCAGCCCAGGCTAAACCCTTGCATAAATCAATGGCTTCGTGAAGCAAAGGTATGACTCTGGAGAAGTCGCACCTCACCCCTCAATTTCCCCGCTCATCATGGGGAGTTTGTAATCCACTCTGACACCGAGCTGAAACTCCTCCTGGCACACTCAGCATTTTGGTGATTGTTCAATCCCAGACCCGGCCTAACAAGCTGGCATTGGGTGGTGGTCGGATCAATATTTGCAATGGAAAATCTCGTACCAAAGGACAAATTATATTGTGTACACAGCACTCGTTTTTAACAGGACTGGCTGGCTCTGAGGAAGGGGGTGCAGACATCAGATAACACACTCAGGGCAGGGAGCGTGTGGGGCAGTTCACTGCATTCCCTTCCACTCTGCAAGGACAGAAACGCTCAACAACTGCATCTAAAGAAGGATTGTTCTGAATTTTTAAGCTGAAAACAGCCCATGGAGGAACTTCTTGGGAAAGTGGTGAACTTTAACCTTGCCAGGATAAGAACGCTAACGTAAGTGTGAATGGGAAAGCTTTCAATGCACTGATAGACGTGAGAAGTGCTTTGTCTTTAGAGAAAGGCTGCACAGCCCTTCTTGTGTCTGAGCCCTGGCTGAGGAAGGGAGACTTAAGCGACAGTGACTTTGTTCCGCTAAGTGGCAGCTAAAGGTTTCACTAGGTCACTGCTCAATTCAGCAACCATGGGAGGCTGCAAAACCAAAGAGGGAGAGAAGGCATCTGGAGAAATGCATCCTCCTTGCCCTGGAGGGTCCTGTGCCAGCTTTATAACCACAGCATTTATCAGCACGAGTTCTAAATTTAACTTATGTTTCCTTAGTGCCTGTAACGTATCCTCAGTGCACTTTGCAATGCTGACGGTGTTACTGTACAGGGGGAAACAAAGCTATCAGGATAAATGCTGGATTTGAGCTTTCAAAATGGACATTGCACTCAAAGGACAAAAACACTTTACAGAGTAAAGGCTACTAGCACCAAGCATGCTTGCCAAGGATGCCAATGGGGCATTCTCCTAGTCCTGGAAGTGCAAGGAGTGCTCAGTTCTACAGCATGTACTGGAAATTCAGTCCTGCCTGTTGGCTGCGATGTGTTTGGTAAAGGCTGGCACAGGACTCAATGCCACCTTTGCCACAGGTGATTTATCCCTCTCCTACTCTCAGCTGAGAATGTAGGACCACTGCCCCTGCACACACCTCATGTGCTGGCAGACTTGTTCAATGCAATTCAACGGCAGACTCATTCAGGCAAGAGCAGATCTTGCTGCTTCCCTTGTCCAGCTGGGAGAAAAACTTCAGAACTCCATTTTAGAAGGGGTTTCCTGAAGCAGACTGCTTGTGCATGCAAGGCATCCTAGAAACTGTCAAACCCCACAACTGCCAGTGGTTTGTTTAAGTGTTTTATTTGCATGAGGGAAGTGCATTCCAGTTCTTCAGTCACAGCCTGACCTAGTAAAAGTCTGACAGGACAACTATCCCAGAAAATGCCTAAATTACTCTCTGAAATGGGGCAGGAGCCCATTTGGTGAAAAGAGCTGGTACCTGAAGCACCACACATCCAAATGAAGGCAAAGCTGTCTATTTTCTGGAACAGCTCCATGGTTCCACACTGCTGTGGCTCATGTTACTCCAGGCTACCCAGTTTGCAGGCTTCCCTCTGATAAAGAAAAGTTTCAGCTCAAAAGCTCTGACATATCTTCAGCATTCAGGGTCAAGAGAAGCAGGTGAGAGAAAATGTGGTTCAGTGCATATCACTAGAAAGAAGTGCTTCTTTGCTTGCTCCAGAAGGATCACCAAGTCTCAGGTCCCCAGACAGGAGCTGATAGTCTCTCACTTGTGCAGGTTTAGGTTCATGTCCACACTTAATCCACAAACTCGGCCCTGCTTTTAAATGTTGAATAAACTTCGTGTTCATCTACAGTGTAAACACCCCACACAGAACAACTGAACTCCTGTCCTGGAGTCCAGACCCTAAAAGAAGCAACATCTGTTGCCAGGCACAGATCCAGCAGGGATTACTGCAGTTGGAGCAAGGACTGAATCAAAGGCATATGCCTGGACTAAATACGTCTTGTGAGCACAAAACCTGTATTGTGAAGGCAATTGCCAGACTGAAGAAACAAAGGAGCAGGTCGACAAATCTAATGTTTACCTCTGCCACCCCAGGCAGCTGCCAGGACATAAACGTGTCCAGAGTGCAGCACATGGCCATGGAGCAGCTGTGGCTTCCCCAGCACCTCCTTCTCCGCCTAGGAACAAGTGTCCTGCAATTTAGCATTATTTTAAACACCAAACCTTGTGTTAAGGTACACAGAAGGAAACACGACTTGCTACAGGACTACCTCAGAACTATCTTGCAGGTTTCTTGCAGATAATCCTTTCATGGGGAGGCATTAGGACAAGGTTTACACCTACTGCTGTGTAGGGCACAAGCAAACTATGACTGCCCCATCAAAATCAGGTCATACCCAGACTTTCAACAGATCAGCAGTAACGTAATTCTGCTATCTGCCAATGAATTTGCTCCCTCCTAATCAGTCCCAAAACTGAGACTGACAACCAGCAAACCCAGTTATCACAACAGACATGAGAGATGGGTGCTGAAGCAGTCCAGGAATAGGAGATTGATCTGCAGGACAGTGGGAATAGGCTAAGACTGCCAGCACCTTACCCTCCCACAGCCAGGCACGGCCTACAGCAACCAGTTGTGCTGCCACTTTATAGGGCACAGCATCACATCAACAGCCTGGCAGAGGAAGCTCTGTGCTCCCATCAGTTCAGATGTGGCACAAATGGAACTCTGCTCTGTACCTTTTAGCAATAGCCCAAGCTTACATCATGGTTTAAAAGAGGCTGCCCCCAGGAGAGATTTCCAACTGCTCAATGCAGCTCCAGGGGAAACAGCTCAGCTACGAGAGGCCCAAAGAAGTAAAATTAAGCTTATTATGTGTAGCAAGGACAGCTGTCCCAGTCAGCAGGGGTGGCACCCTGCAAGAGGCAGGGTAGGATCTCAGGTGGCCTTCTCCAAGTGCTGCAGTCACCCCAGAGTGTGCTGCTGCTGCAGGACACAGCACACAGAACACCAAAGATTCACTGCACTTGCAGACTTGTCAAGCATTCCAGAGGGATTTGTCTCAGGCCCAGGATTAAGTCAGTTACAAGATCCACTAACTGTACTCTGAAGGCTATCACTGATATTATTATCACAAGTATTTACCTCAAATCTCATCTGAAACTGTAGTACTGAAGAATCTCATGAGCTGTCCTCTTCTGGCTATCAAGGCAGAAATTTCTTTTTTAACTAACCTTGTTAAATTGAGCTCATTAGACCACTTCTCCTCTGTTCAATAAGGCAAATACAAATGCCTTACTAGACCACAATTTCAATGAGACCCTCCAATTCTCATGAGCCTCTTATCAGGGTGCTGAAAGGCAATAAAGCACAGGACTTGCACTGCAACATACTTAAATCACTTTAACAGCAGTGAGAACAACAAAACCCTATTTAAAAAAGCTCTGAAGGTGATTCTAATTTCCTGTGTTAAAGCCTGCTGTATCAGGTAAGGTTTACTGCTTCAGGAGAGCTCCATGCCTGTGTGCCCCATGCAGCACACACAGATTCACTCAGTCTGAATAATTTCCTGTGCAGTCTGCACTGAGCCCTCTCAGACTCCTCAGCTACAAGATAGCCAAGAAGAAATTCATACAGGAACTTAAAAGACCAGACACAGGAATCAAGGGGAAAAAAAGAGCTATAATGAAACTAAATCAGCCCTTGTCCCATAAAATGCACTGCCAGATATGAATGTATTAACTAGGAAGGCCAAACTACAGCCACAGCAACACTCCTGCCTAATGCAAGCCAAAGTTTACTCATTTTGTTCAGTAAGGGAAGCCACAGACCTACACCACTTGTTCCCAGCTTCAGTGAATCACACAAAACATGGTGTATTAGACCCTTGCAGGTCTGTGTTTGGTTGGCTTTTCTGGGGGGAGTGTGGGGGTGTGTGAAGTTGGATTTTGTATTTCAGAAAACCCAAACATCACTGTAACTTCACTCACACATCCAAGACCTACTACAAACTGTGCAATTCAAGAATGTCACTTGAATTAAAGGTTCCTAGAAAAAACTTATTCACAGCAGTTAAAAGTTCAGTTGGGCTTTGTTTAGATGATAAAAGAGTTGTAAAATATTGAGTAGTTTCCACATTCCAGCAGAAACATTCTGCTTTTTAAAGAGGGAACAGACTTCCTTCATTTACATGCAAGCACTGTCAAGTCATCTGTACTTCAAATCCATGTCTTCCAGCAAGACTAACAAGCACTGTTACCTCCCCCAAGCTATCCTCATTTCAAAGGGGCATATGCAGGCTCATGACTGTGGAGTTTCTTCCTGCCTTGTAGCTGCTAAGAGCTGACCACCTTAGCCTTATTTTGTGCAACACAGCTCAGGCTTACAACCTCTCCACACTGATTTTTACAAGCCAGGGTCATCTCAATTGTATTAGTTCCGTATTTACAATATGCAATACAGTATGAAGATAATCAAATTCAGTGAGCAGGCTTGCTGCCACATCTGGGAAATCTGATGCCACAGTCAGGAGGTCTCTGGGTTGAGCACATGTTGTACTAAGAATCAAAGTCTAAGTCCCAAGGGAGTATCATTTGAAACCCACCTTTAGAAGTTAGAGTTCCATAGGTACATGTCTACAGCAGTGTAACAGCACTGAGAAAAATCCCCCAATAAGCCACTGTCCTCAACAATGTGTACACAATTAGGATTTTCTTTTTCTGAGTGATGTTTCTTTAGTTAAAGATTAACTTGATGGCAGTTTAGCTGAGCATGTCTGCTTTGTACATAAGCAACTGGTAAAAATTCTGAGCATTCCTGGCTTCAGCAAAGGAGGAAGAACCTGAAGACACTGAAAGTAGGGCAGTGACTAAGTATTTGAATAATGCAAGACACATTAAAACATAATTAACCTACAGCAGTTACAGTAAAGCTATTCATTACCCACTGTCTATAGGCAACAGATTCTTCCTTAATTGTATGCACAAGATGTCAACTTTCCATCAAGTTCAGCCAAGTTTGTTGTTCTGTGTTTCGCTGCTGTTGTTTCAAATAAAAAGAACAAATACAATACAATCAGGTTTCCAGCAAACCATAAATACAGATCGATTGAAGTGAAGCCACCCAAAACTGTTGTATTCACAGTTTGTGTATCCAGCACACCCAGACTCCATCGGACCAAATACACTGGAATCTTAAACAGAAAACAAGACATGTTTATAGGGAGGATATACAGAGATTTATTTAATCAGGTTTATTATTTACAGTTGAGATCACTTTCACATACTACTTTGCTACTCTACATGGCTACATTGTTTCCAAACCAATTGAAGGTCTACAGTCTAACAGTTCACTCAACACATAAAACGCTCTTCATAGAAAAATGAAATATTTCATTATAGAACAGTAGTGCATACATTATACTCCTGAAAAGCCAGCTTGTATGTATTTTAAACCACTAATGTTTGAAAGACTGGATCTCTGAAGGTCAAAATTGCAGTCACATAATCCTAAAACTGGTTAGTTTTTTTTCCCTACAATTTCCTTATATATAAAGTGTACTAGACTTGAGTGTTTTTTTTCTTTTTTTTTAAAAGTGACACTGGTGAGGGGCAAGATTAAAACATTTTTTCTTCTCAAATTAAATACAGCTGGCTTCCTTTGTACAACTTTGGCCAGAAAAGTTCCATGTAGTGAAGGTTTAAGACTTTCTCTATATGCAAGAATCAGCCAGTTAATGCTTAGAGGTAATCTACCAAAGTAGGCACACATCCTTTGACTTTCATATCAACCAAATTACACTTAACTTGCAAATGGCTCTGAAATTAGAAAGTTTACTAGCATACTAAAACATTTAGATACATGAATAGCTGGCTAAAACAGTGAAAGTCACAGGAAGTTCTATGGGTTTGTGTAAAGCTGTTGTTTTGCCCGTCACCAGTGCACAGTGCGGCTGCCCTCATGGCTGAAAGGTGTGCTTGGACTAAGCTTGGGGCAAGAAAGCTATGGAAGTAAACCTGGCCCATCCACCTTCCAGGGAAGTGGGGGAAGATTGAACTGCATGTTGGAATTCTCTTCTAGGCATAGGTTCCACCAGCAATGAGCAGCTCGTAGGCAGGATCCCGACTCCTCCTACATAGAACTACACAGGCACACAACATGCCCAGAAGCTGGGGAGAAAAAACAGAGAACAAGCTTGAGAACAAGGGAGATGCTTCAAGAGACTCAACCTCAGCACAGGCTGCCAGCATGCTCCAAGACTGTAACTAACATCAATGGCAACAAGCAACTGCTCCTGAAAGAGCCTTGGCTCCTGCTGCAAACTCCCAGGGCTGCAAACTTCAGCCTCATTTTCTTACGAGATCATCCTGGACATCTAAAACAAGACTGTTTTCAGGTCAGCCACTTGTATTCTGCTTCAGTAATTCAGATTCAGATGGAAGAAACTCCTAATGTTTTTTAATGAAAGGTACAGATTTTTAGATACTGCATCTGGTGTGGAAAATTCAAGCGCAATTCAAATGCATCAGCATAACTGCTATGATGAGAATGGGCTTTTGAAAGAGATTTCATAGAACTATCTCCCTGTAAACATGTCATATCAGAAAGCTTAAATCTTAGGCAAATAATTCACTTTTAGACATGATGTTAAAATTCACAATACCACAACTGTGCTGGCATGCTTACCAGGATTCAGGGTACGATCACCCTGTGTCCACTAACAAGACTTAAACCATGTGAATAATCAGGGATACAGGGCATGGTATTTTAAAGAAGTTGCATGTTTACTGAAGGTAGAATAAGGCTGTACCAACTAAAATATAGCAGGTATAGTGTTGTGTTCTGTGGTTTACAGTAATAGCAATAGCTTCTAGTAAAGTATGAGATTGTATTGATTTGGTTGTATGCATGGAAGCTTATTCACAGATGCAAATACTTCAGGAGGCTCCTGTCCTATCTCTGGATTATAAAGCACCACTCTGAACACAACTTGATTTCTTAAAAAAGAACCCACTCTAAAAATACACCACAAAAAAAACTCTTGGACAGAAAGCAAACTAGAACAAAATGGGTGAGCAGACAAGTGTAGATCTTCCTCTCTGATACAGCAAAAGCCCAGTGAAAGTAGTACTGGGACAAAAGGAGAACTACTGACTTTTTAAAAATATAGGCCAATGAAAACATCAGATGTGTAAGATGTTTTAAAACTAAATGATGGTACACACAATATAGTGCTCCAGTCTGCTGAAAGACTGAAAACAGAATATTTAAAAACCCTAAATCTAAATCCGCAGTGCTTAGGAAGAGGATTGATGAAATTCTAGTATGAGCTTTTAATTTCCTGGAAAGGAACAAGCTGTAAAGATCAATACCATTCTTTGTCTGCAGTGCATTATCTACTTTGGATCTATAGCAGAAACCAGCTCAGGTTGAAAAAGCCTATGGAGAGTAACACAGTAGGGTACTTCAGCTGTTGTTAAAAACAGCACCTTTCTTCACTTAGGTGGTTCCAGCTGACAGACTGACTCCTAAATATATTATCATAGAATCATGAAATGGTTTAGGTTGGACAGACCTTTAAAGGCCATCCAGTCAAGCCCTCCTGCAACAAGCAGGGACATCATCAGGGTACTTAGGTTCATAGATTTGTGTCAGAGCAAGAGGAAACAAATCACATGGGAGAATGACTGGTCATGGACACAGCCCTTCTAAGTGAGGAAGGAATATCTACAATTAAACCCACTTCAGTAAGAATTGTAAAATGGAGAGTTTATGGGAGCTGCTAGTGGCTACAGAACCCTCAATAAGGCTCAGAGCCTACAAGTACAAAAACTTCTCTGCTGTTCAAAGCCAGGATAAAATGAGAAGTGTGATGCAGAGCAACACCTCCTTTAGTCCTTTGCTAGAATTCATTCTAGCCATCAAATGAATAAAAGCAGATCCAGCACATTTGCAGCTATTTGTACAAAGACAACCCTGTTCAATGACTCCCTCGAGATATTTAATTGATACAGTTGTGTGAAATCTCAAACATTCAGGTACTACAGTAAAACCTCCTGCAATTAACTTCTGAGTTACTATTTAAACCATTTATATCCTTTAGGAGGTCTCTGAGCATATGCCTAGAATTCACTATAAACAAAGAAGTGACTCACATGCCTCAGTGTTCTCTACAGACATTATTTATTATGTCATTAAAAAAAATGTTAGCACCTCTAAACATTTCAAGGCATTTGAGTCTGTTTCTCTTTGGTTGCTATTTAATATTGTGAACAGCTATTTTTAGACATCTGTGTTGAGGAAGGATCCAGGCATCCTCCTCTTCAACAGCATTCAGGGAAGTTTAGACACCTCCTGCATTCAGGAGGTTTGTTTAGTTTTTTATTAATTTTGGTTTTATTTTGCCTGCTAGCAACAACTACCTTCAATCTTTCCCCAAACCAATTTTGTACAAAAATTCACTGGCTGTATATACATGTGTCCTTTGTAAATGATCACCAGCCACAAAAGCTGTGTCTTTGCTCCCCTCAGTTTGCCTATCTATTAATAGTTTTGTGCTGTCACTGTGGCTGGGACCAGGGAATTACTGCACACTGGAAGATCCCCATGGTAACTGAAACATGAACATACCAAAAATTACTTCTATGCAGAAAAGACTAAGTTGTTAATAAATTTCAGGCCTTGCAAAAATACTCTTCTTAGTCTTTTAATTTTAAAGCAATTACTGAAGGTTAAATTTGTTGACTATAAGCTATCAGAGGTAATGAACTTCTTACAGCCTCATTGCATAACAAAATAATCTGTTCAGAGGGGACTGTGCAGCAAGCATAGGGAAGGTAGCAAAATTCACAAATGGTAAGAAAACCATAATTATTCCTCTAAGTTTACAGGGTATGACCCAAGTTGCAGCCATGTGCTGAAGTTTACATTCTCTCTCCCTCAGCCCACAGACCATTCTGCTGAGAACTGGGCCAATACATACTTGTATTCTGTATGGCAAAGACAAAGATGTCAGAACTTTTGTCTCAAATTTCAGGAGATAAATAATAGAACAGTTTGAACAGAAGGGTGCAGGCAGCCACACTGCCATTGCAAGCATGTGTCAAACTCTGGGCCAGGGCCAGAAAGGTTTATAACTGTGCTGCATTTTGGGGCAGGCCTGTTCATCAACCTGCAAACTCCAAAACTAAGAATAATGCCTCCTCTTGGGATTCTCCTCAGCCAGTTTCATCAGAAACACTTTTTTCCTGACATAAAAAAAAAATTTGTCACAGTAACTATGGTTGTGGTGAGACATTAATTTTCAGTACACAACTACATTTCATTGTTCAAGCACACCAAGTATTGCTTTAACTACTGAAGTTTTAAGGAAGACAATTAAAAGTATACCTTCCCTTCAGGAGACTGAGCACAGATCTCACCAAATCTGAAGTTCCACAGCTGAAGTAGTCTGGGTCTGAATAGTTCAGCATGACTGTATACAGTACTATGAGTACATCCGTGTAATATTGAAATACAAAGGGAACCCTCTTTTCACAAGACTGTTTGCAAAAGATTATTTACCTTCAAACATACAATCCATTTCAAAAGCTGCTTTTGAAAACAAAAGTGCTTAAATTGTCAGACTTGACAAGTATTTTTTCTGAATTCAAATACTATTAAGAGCACTAAAGTAACTTTGAAATTAGTTTTTAAGTCTCCTGGGATTCAGCACATGTACTACATTGCCCAGAGACCATAACACGGGCACAGCCTCAAAATAATGTCATTTATGTATTAAGTCTTCCAGTTGACAAGCATTCAAAATTTCCATTTTACAAATATGTTTGAGAGACAGTTCTAGTCTTTTTTTTTCCTTCCTTAAAATTTAATAAATACTAATATACACACTAGTTTATTTCCTCAGTTATCTTTTTATGACCAGGGTAACTGTAACAAGGTTCAAGGATGGGTCTCCAGTTTAGAGCCTCTTTATTTAAGTGCAAAACCCAAGAAATCTTCAAGACACACAGCAAATCTCAGCTGCACACGAGCAGAGCACACTATCAAAAACCTTGGTGTATCTCCTGGGTGGTCCTGACATTATTTGTACACCATGAAGCATAGTTAAGATGATGTACCTCTAAAACAGCATGAAAAATGAGCTGTTTAAAAGTTGGAAATCAAACACTATGTAAAATCTTCAAGTGTTAAATGCCATCAGAGGACATTTATGATACTTAATACCTAGGTAATTAAGTTTTGACAAAATAATTTACCATTTATATCAGAGTGGATTACTGCATATAACACTGACTGTTCAGCTCTAACAGAATATATATCCTATGGAAAGTTCTGTGTTAAAGGGTAATATCTGTAGGTGCATACCTGTAGTTATCTGTACTGCAGTTTAGATCTAATTTGAAAGAAGTTAACAAATAAAGAACATTCTCTTACCTGAATAGCAGCAAATGCTAGTGCTGCCCAGATGACATACATCATGATCTCCTGAAGCTTCTTTACAACCAGAGCCTCACACCCCTGAAACAAGTATGCTTCTTATGTATCAATATGGCAATCATATTTAGACACACCAAAAAACCCCAAAAGCACCACATAGGGCAGAAAGATAATGCTAATACTAAAAAAAGTAATTAGATAAAAATTACTCACAGATGAAAACAGGAGAGAGAGGATTAACCACATCTACTTTCTGTTAAAGCAAATGCACCCAAGATTTGATTTCCCCAAAGAAAATGAATTGTCAGTGAAAGCATGTGGCTGTGTGTCAGTTCATGTTGTGGCTGCCTTACCTCTGAATAAAGGTCCATGGGGCGGGTCAAACTGCCAGTGCAATTGCTGAGGGCTGCTTTGCAACAGCTGAGGGGCACACTGTTGTTTTTAGTTTGTTTGAACCAGACAGTATTCTCCCAGTCCGAATAGTTATGGATCCCACAGCAGCGCAGCTGGAAGATCAGACAGGTAAAGAATTCAATTCTAACTGCAATACCAAGAGGGCAAGTATATTATGTTCTACTGCAGAAAAATACTTAAGTACTATATATTTGAATACAAGCACAGATTGAGAGATAGCCAATTATATAGAAATGTATCTCACTGTCAGCAATACTATTAATTTTAACCAAGTTAAGCTATTTGTTGTCCATTCAGCAATTTCCTAGATTTGTAGGAGTGGAGGAAGGACATGTACACAAGCAGCAGAGCAGCAGCACCTGTGCTTTAAGGACAGAAAGGAGTGGAAAGCCAGCCCGTGTGTGGGCGTCTCACCTGCCTCTGCACATAGTCAATAGCACGACTGGCTGCATCGGGATTGGTCCCGTTGTACCGATTGTACACTTTCCGGATGCTGTGATCAACTTCATCCTCCACCTGGCAGGGGCAGGAGAGCAGCTGTGTTAGCTCACCAGCACAAGTAGCACAGCTTAGATAACAGTATTTTCCTTCCAGCTACAGCATTTCAGGAAACCAAGGTAACTCCCCATCATCTGAAATCAGCATAATTCAGTGGTACAGCTTCCTAAAGTTCCACCCTGACTTTTGCTAAGATGTTGCCAGCTTGCAGCTACAGGAGAAGGAAGATCCAGGCAGCTACCTTCCAGATCTTAGAAAAAGTAGCTTTGCACTGTCTCTCAGAAAAGGAACATGCTTTTCCTGTGACACTGGGGAAGAGATTTCATGAAGTTAAGGGTGTCCATAAGAACATGCACTCACCTCTCCACTTCAAGGTTCCAAACCAAAACCATTACAACCATCTGGGCTAATCCCTTGGGACTATGAGGATATTGGGATCAAAAGGTACTAAGTCATGCCACCTACTCTTCTGGTTGAAGCACAGGTAAATAAATTCTCAAAGATGCCTTCTGACCCTACAGTGACCAGGCTCTCTGTTCAGCCCCAGTCTCCCAGGGCTTCTCAAGGAGCCCCGAGGGCAGTACATTGTGTATAGCAACATTTACTGCAATAGGTCTTAGAACTACTGTAACTGAGTCAAGATGCTGTCAAGTACATGTGTTAGAAATGGATGCCACTCAAGAACCATCACTTGTCCCCTCAAAAGGCATTGTATGATACCTGGTTTGGAGGAAATCTTACTAGAACCTTTTAAGTACCGTATTTTTCTGTAAACTATTACTTAAATAATACACAGTTTAGTGTAGATGAACATTTGTGCAGTTTTAAGATTAGCTGATTTGATTTTTTCTATCACATTCAACAGGAATTACGTGCAAGGAATGCAATTTTAGGACTGAGCACTAAGCATGCATATTCTTCAGATTTGCAAGCTATAGTAGGAAGGTCTTGTCAACACATCATTCCTTTAAATACTTTAATGGAAGATTTTTCTGCAGCAACAGCATAAGCTGAATTCCATCACCACCCCCTCCTCAAGAATGCTGCCTATTTCAAGACAGGTATGCATAAAAGTCAATTTAGCCTGCACAGGCAACTTGTTTCAGACCAGTTTAAAATCTATTGTTTGATTATTTAACTAATTTGATTTACAACTCCAACTCTTAACAAAACAGCTGTTCAATTTGTCATATACATTTTAAAATAATTTATTTCAGTGCTTGTTTGTGGATCATTTGGCTTGCGGTTCAATCAGGGCAACATTATGCCTGAAACCCATGAGATCCAAAAAGAAATCACTAGCCCTAGTTAGCTGACAGGTTTAATGAAAAATGAAGAGAGTGAACTCCTCCACCCAGAGGAAAAAAGCCTGCAGGTCCTCAAACAACCAAGCCTGTTTAATCCCTACTTCCAAAAAGTCTGACTTTTCCAGCTAAGGACCAATGCTGGAAGGCCCTGCAGCAGCTCAGCCCATCTCGTCAGGGCCTGGGCACGTTTCACAGGGCTCTGAAAGAGTCTGAACAGGATCAACACACAGGTTTACAGAGGCATGCTGGAAATTAAGCAATTTTAAGATCAATGATGGTATCTTAAGAAAGCACAGTGCCACTTCCTTGAGGCATTATGCTCAATGTTACTTGGTACCAACAACTGCTATGACTTTTAGTCTTCCCTTTTGTTTTTAAGTTTGTACGGTGAACACAAAGTACTTCTAACATGATTCAGGTGCCTTTAGAAAAACCAAAACAAGGCTCCCACAGATGCATACACACCATGTCAGAAACAACAGACCAAAATTAACAAAGCACAAAGCTGACTTATTTATCCTGGCAAAAATAATCAGAAGGCTAAGCAGACTTCCCCTCCCAGCTCATTGGTAATAAATTTATTTCTGCTGCACTTGAAACAGTAGTTTAAGAAGCCAGATACTGCAGGGTACTAGAAAATTACAAAATCAGTCTGTCCTTTACAAAGATTTAAGGCTCAGTTTTCAAATACTGACTTCCACAAACAGCTTAACATAAGATCATGCTGCCACCAAAACCAGACAACCTTACCTCTTCTCCCAAGCTCTGGCCCTGCATTACCTACTGCAGTGAAAACTGCATGAGAGCAAACCAAAGAGAAGCAACAGGAACACACAGCTGGGCAAGGCAGATCCATGCATCTGCTTGTATCTGCTGTGAATACTGCTCACTGAGAAAAAAGAGCAGGTCCCTTCAAGATGGGAACATGGAAGACAGTAAGATGACTACAGCTTAGTCCAGATCAGATCCATGGTAATTCCTGCACATATTAAAGTATTCCTCTACAAGTACTGAAACAGAAGGAAACCATTCAGATCAACATGTAAGAACCCACTTCCTACTCCCCTGGAATTGTAGTGCTTTCCTCAGTGGCTTCTAAGGTCTACTTCCACTACAAACTTTAGAATCCCCAATGATCATCTCAGTTCACTGCCAAGATACCAGAAATCAAATGCAAAGCATGAGAAAAACACATTCTGAGTTCAAGCACGGCCAGTAGAGCACTTCTGTTGAAGCAGCCTATTCTAAGTGTCATGCACCAGGTCTGTAACACAAACACTTCAAGGTCATGTGGCCAGCTGCTTACTCCAAGCAGCCTTCCCTGGGGCCCAAGCAAAACCACCATTTTATTTCCAAACTGCCTCCCCATTTGTTCCAGGACAGCAGGAGAAAGCAAGGAGGAGAGAATGCTGAACCAGTGAGACCTGTGCTGTTCACAAAAGGCCAAAGTAAACGTACTGTAGTTCAGCTTGCTGGTAAGATATCCCTGAGTGTCCTACACTGCAAACATGTTCCATCTCACAGCTAAAATGCCTTCTCTGGCTTTGGTTTGGGTTTTTTTTTCAGATTTTAGATTTAGACATATCAAAAACTAGTAAACTGTGCAAGTTAGAAATTTCTTCAAGCTACATTGTGGCACCTCTAATACCGTGTAATATATTTCTACCATATATCATGCTGGAAGATACACATCTAATTTCATTTTTTCTTGGTCCTGATTCTTAATTCCATTAAACAAACAGTGGGAAAAGTTGTAATTTGTTTGTTTAGCTATAATCCCTGTCAACAACCTAAGTAATGCTAGAAAGTATATATTAACACATTCCATCTACTTCATTTTATTATTATGCAGCATTAGTTTGCACACCAAAACACATGATAACATTGAAGTTATTGCATATCAAAAAAATATGCCCTATGCTCAAACACTGCGTAGCCTCAATCATTCACAAAGTCAAAGCATAAACAAATTAGAAGACCATCTGGAAAATGTAAAGGTATCAGTTACTGTGACTCCCTTCTTGTTTAACTGTTAATGATGTGTTCCAGGAAATTTTTTGCCTACAAGGTAGCTCTCTGCATTCATGTTCTAAAGTTTAAGGTACTGGTATCACAAATTAATCCACTCAGATGTCTGATTTTAATCCCTTAACAAACACCCACTAACAGTTCCACAGAATCAAACACAGTAAAGATCACACTTCTGGTCAGAATTCACAACAAAACATTACTGAAACTGAGAAGTTCTTACCTTTGCTCTGTAAATGTATCCAAGAACCACGACCACGACTTCGGTGATAAAAACCAAGAGCAAGATGATCACAAACTGCAAAATACAAAAGTGTTTGTGCAAATAGTTTCATTCATTTGCCTAATGAAAGATTCCATGCACATTTTTCTATTTAAAGTTATTTTTGCCTCAAGGTTTTGATTTAACAGATAATTTAATGCAGGCACTTAAATTGACCAAATGAGCCCAGAATTCATTCAAGAAACTTTAGTGTTCACAGCTTTACCAAGTAATAAGAAGCTGCCCAGTCAGGCAAGTCCAGTTGTCATTAGTACTGAAAATACCATACTGCAGGTCTTTAATTAAGTGTTTCTTTTAATCTTCTTTGTTAAATAAATAGGAATGTCTCAAAGAGGCTACCCCAGCAGTTACTTAGAGTGGTAGATGGACTAAGGGAATGTTTCTTTAGATTAAGCTCTGTAACAACTGGAAAAGACAGGAAGCTATGAATTTATCTTGCTATATTTAAGAGCACTTTGAAAGAAGTCTACACAGCACTTAACAAAATAAGCCCCAAACCTCACTGTGGGGACAACTCAAATACCAGCCTCTCCTCTTCCCTACCTAGTTTTCAAGCCAAAATTACAGTTCAAATACTTGCAAACACAGGGCATAAAATACTACAAACCAAGTGTCCCAAGTAAGCCATGAAGAAAATAATCAGGCCTTATGACAACCCTTAGTTAACCCTGATGCAAGACACTTAAAGCAAGAAGGCTCCTGAATCACTTTTCTCTCCCTCCAATTCAGCTTTTCAACCACAACAGATAAAAGTGAGATTTAAAAACTGTTATGACTTAATCATATGGTTTTACATTTTTAAATGAGACTACCACAGTTCTAAAAAAGGTAAAACTGAGATGCCTTCTGCTGCTACAACTGTTTAATTTAACACCTTTATTCAGAACAGAAAATTGAAACAAGATGTTCCTAAAAAATGAAGCAGATAGCTTTTAAGGCCATAAAGAAAAAACTTCAAGTAATTTTTTGGAGTTTATTAAGAGAGAAGGCAGCCAAGTATACGCAGGCCAGGAGTGTGTAGGAGCTGTGCACTCACCGTAGCCAGGCCGCAGCGACTCTCTCGGATGGTAGCGCAGCACCCAATCAGTCCGATGATAAAGAGCAGCGTTCCCACAGCTATGATGATAACAGCTGGAATTAGTGTGTAGACATCTTCAAAGAAGTGATCATAGTCATCATATGTGATGAACACATAGGCTCCCACGTAGCACAGGATGCCTGCTGCTGCCTGCAATAGGCACAAAAACATTTTAAGTTCCTTGGAACGCCAAGCCCTTCCTTCAGCAAGGTAAAAATTACTTTAACAAACACCATAAAGTAGTGTTCTTCACAAATTTTGCCAGTTACTATCTAAGACTTACTGTTAGAATAAAACAGATGTACACATTGTGAACTTCAACCTCTGCTGGGGAAAGATGAACTGCTAGAAACAACAGCACTTCTGAAGGGTTCACAGCACCCTTCAGAAAAATCTGATTCCAACCAGAAAGCAGGCAGAAACAAACACAAACCACCAACTACTAAATGGCATAAGCAAATACCTACAGAAACTTGCAAAATCAATGTTCTCAGAAGGATTGTTGTATAAAATGGTCCTTTTTAAACACACAAAAAGTCAACTGAAAGTTACTGCAAAATAAGCCCTGTAGGATGAATCTGCAATGACATGGACTTAAACAGTAAGACACAGCTCTCACATCAATCTGCCATGACCTTGCCTCCCTTACAGTTACAAGGGTCCCAACACATCAATACCTTCACTATCTTGAAGCTGAGCAGAGCTAGTGAAAAGAGACAACTGTTGCTTGAGGAGCCAACTAACACACATTTATTTTTAAATACAAGGGCCTTAGCAGTTTGTGCTTTACAAATGTCTTTCCTAACTGTCCTCGCACTTGCTGCAGAAGGAAATAATTTGCAATGATGGACAATATAATCTGAATGTTTTGTGCCAGGCTTTTCCAATGTCCCAATACAAGGCCAAGCTAAAACAATGCACCCAGAAGATGCAAAGGCTAGGCTATGACCTGGGGAATGTCACTCTGCTGTGAAGGGTAGCGTGCCTGATACAAACCAATCCATACCCTGGACACAACAGCTCTCTCAACTGGAAGGTGACACACTGCAGCTCCAATCTGAGGGAGAACACTGCAGGCTGCCTCCAGCCAATGCTCCCACTCACTGGCCTCACAACTACCCCCTCCTGCCTGTGAAGAGGAGGGCAGGCACACATACAGCAGCTTCCAGCAGCTGTAATACTGCAAGGCTGGATCGTGCTGGTGTACAACCAGAGGCTCACTCTATAACTCAGACTAGGAGGACATCGTTTAGCCCAGCTGCCTGCACAAAGCAGGCTTAACACTGAATTCAGACCAGGTTGATCAAGGCTTTGTCTCAAGTCTTGGAAGTCCTCCTTGGGAAGCCTGTTCAGTGTGGCACAGAACAAGACAAGCCACAAGACCAAAGGTATCCAGGATTTCAGCCCTGTTTGCCATGACATACTAGATGTATTGCAACCTTACTGCAACTCCTTTCTATAAAACAACAGCACACAACCACTACCAGAACATTACTTTATGTATGGAATATTTCCTGCAGCACTCTGCTACAGAAACACTATGTCAAAGAAAAAGATATTAAGAGCCAGCTCAAAAGTATCATCATCTGCATGGATTTGAGCAATACATTTGACCTCTCCGCCTCTCTTTCTGCAGCAAAGGTAATTGTGTACTCTGCAGGAATCTTAAAGGCATCTGGAGGCTCACATTCATCCAATAAAAGGTGCTATGTACAGATAAGGAGAGGGAAAACTGAAAAATTCAGTAACAAAGACCAAGAGCGAGACATCTTTCCCAGACAAGAGTGAGCAAGCTATCGCAGAATCACCCCCTTGCACAGAAGATGCTGAAATGCTAATCCAGCTGTACAAACCCTGCCATATTAGGTACAACACGGCAAAATGCAGACACACACTTTCTGTACACAAAGCAAAGACTCAAAGTAGTGTCACTGAACAATGGAACGACATTAACTGTTGCCTAGCAATGAAGCCTGTGAATGGCAGGCCAGTGATGTAATCTCCTATTTCTAAGAACTAAAATGCTTGTTAGAAATATGTTACAAGGTGGCAGATGAAAAACCACAGCTGTGGTTGGCATCAGGCAAAGAATATATACCACAAAGCTGAAATCAGAACCATTTGTGAACTCCTTTGTCCTTCTTTTGTTGTAATTTAATTGGCTTCCTCTGTTTAAGAAAAATCTGCATCATAAACTGCATAAGCACATGCATTTGAAGAATGTATTTGAAATAAAAGGAGTTTAGTCTTAAAAAAAAAAAATCAAATCTGTCTACAGGTGTTATCTTTCCTTCCCTACTTCAAGAAGCACATGCATTTTAAGAAACATTGCTTTTGCAGCCTTTAGACAGATTAAAAGCTGCCTGCTTTGAAGACTTCATAAAATCCCTTCCACACACGATACAGGAATGACTAATCATCCACGACAGCACTGGACCTCACGTTTTGCTTCTGAACAACGTTGAGGAACTGGTGCTTCTGAAACAGACACTGCCTCTGTGATGAAGTGACCATACTCTGCAGAATTACTGCTGCTACCTCTTCAACAAGTAATCTGCAGGGGGGAAGGTCCTGAGAGCAGAGGTACCTGCTGGAGCTTGCACAAGGTTTAAAAGCCATGAAGATTAAAACTCCTTCCCCGTGTATCACAGCTGAACCCTATTTTTGAACAGGTGCAGGACTCAGTTTATCACAGAACAATGAAAACAGCAGCACTACCCTGTTAGTTTACATGTAAACAAGTTTGAGATGACCTCCCTTTTCCTTTCACATCACAACCACAGGACTGTTTATTTCAGCCTGCTCTAAACCAGCAAGGGGGAGGTCTCAGAAGTGTTTTAGCTGGGATGAGAAAAGTGCTTTTGAAGCAATCCTCTTTGCTCACCTTTTGATGATTTTCTCTCACTGCCTTCTGGCTTGCACCACTGAACAGTCTTATGAGTGTGTAAGAGGAGTCACTTTGGGTGAAACTAAGCCAGAAAACAAGCACAGCGCCTGTGCTGACTGCTCAGAGGTGCTCAATCAATGGGACTGCGTGGCCCGAGGTCCCTCCCTCTTCAGAGCTGAGCTGCTCCAACATGAGGTCTGAGCACACAGAACAGTGTCATCCACTGATATAAATAACACAAACACTGCGACAGACAAGACAGTTTTAACCACACAAAGTGTGCAGTTTATGTTGACCAGAGCTGTACCAGTTAAATGCACATTTGTTACTTGTTGCAAATCAAGTGCAAAGTTGAATACATGTGCTTTTTAAAGGAAAAAAAGCCCAAATCAACTGACTCTCCCCAACCCAAAACCAAACAACCCACCCCAAACCACCCAAAAGAGTACCATGTGCTTAAACCATCTATCTCAAAATAGGAATCATCTAAGGAACCCAAAGTCTGTATAGACACAAGGATAACTTAAAAGAAAAAAATCATCAAATAATCTAGATCTCAATGTTTACCATCCTGCAGAGTAAAGAGAAAGTCTGCAAAGTCCGACCTTGCTCAAGTCAAAGACAAATTAATATAAAGCTACTGTGTTTACAATCATGTATTTCCTATCATTAAATGGAAGCCAAATATATGAACTGCACACAGTTCAAACAAGTCTGTGATAAACAGGGCTTGAAGGAGGAATTCTCCAACTTAATCTGCTCAATGCTCTGAATAAATGGCAGCATTTCCTGAATCTGTGCCAGGTAACATGCATGCTCTAGGGACACGACTGGTTATTCAGCATTCACACATCCTTTTACAGTTGTCTGCATCTAACTCATAGTTCTGAGCCTAAAGCAGCACACTCTTATTTTAGGGTGGATTAACCTTTAAAAACACTGATATAAAAGTACAGTCAATGAACACAGCTCATTGAAAAAGGCTTGAGCAATTCAACATCCTTTTCATCAGAAGCAAGTTTCACAGTCACATAGACTTCTCAAAGTTCAGAAAAGGATTGATTTTACTGCTTTGGCTGGAACCTCTATGGAGTTATTACAAGCTCAACAATTATGCAAAGAACTGGAGGGAAAACTGGAAGATCCAATGATAAGCATTATTCAACACATTCTGGAAAAGCTCAGTTAGAAATCGAGGTTCTTTGAGAAGCCTTTGGGCTGCTGTGACACAGCCTCTTAAGCTCATGGCTATTTCAACAAGTCAGCTTTCACCTCCCACAAGCCCTGAGGCGTACAAGGCTGGACACTGTCCAGCTGCACCTTGAAACAGTTTCAGGGGTTTCTTTTGCTTGTTTGTTTTCCTAATAGGCTGCAAACACACACCAAGAACTGTTTTCATGTTGTCAGTAATGCTCTCACACTGCAGCAGCTTGAAAGCCAAAATTGTGGCTACCTAAGATGAGTGTAAGACATTTAAACTTGTTCCGCTGATCATTTATTTATCAACCATGGACACTGCAGCTTCGTTTACAAGCAAATTTTTCCTTACACCACCCTAATAATGTTACTGCCAAAGAGATCTGACCAACACTGCTTACACGTTCATACTTTTACTCTTCACCTTGCTACGGAATCTTCTTCACTTTGGGACTCCGATAGAACACACAGCAGAAGTTCTGAATTTCTTTTGTGGTACTGTTTCAATTAACTCGGCCAAAGAATAGTTATCTGTTCCTTTAGAATCTACACTGTTTTAAGAAAAACACACTCTCTGATCAAGAAAATGAAGGCAGCAGCAAAGTACTGTATCTTAGGAGAAAACACACCTGATATTCAAAGTCTGAATGCTCCTCTTACACAAGAGAAGTATTTCACATTTTTGGTAAGGACACTTAGTTATAAATTCCTACTGCTGCCAACTTTGCCACTGCTGATTGGTAAATGTTGATAGCAACACAGACACCACTCTAAACCAATTATTCATTCCACTATGGAAATATCTTTCAAGCATGGGATTGTTAACTGCACCCCTTGACATATTCTGACAGATCATCTACATCATCTTTGATAAAAAGAACCTAAGGATAAAGTAAGAAAAAAAGCCTACTACACTAACAGACCCTCAGCTTTTCTGCCTGGATCCTGTCCTAGGACAATTTTCCCAACATGTCTATTACTTTCCTGATGCTAAATGTGAGTGTATCTTTGTTCTCACTGCCTTTCTAACATGTTTTTTAAAAAACAAAGCACATGTCTACTCCAGGGCAGATTTTTGAGAGTCTACAGTTATATCAGTTTCATCCTTTCAAATGGTTGATTTTGTCTATGCATGCCAACTCCTGAACACTTCCTATCCACAAGCAGGAACACTGGTATTGTGGTCTGCCTCCAGATGTTTGGGCTTCTTAGAACAGTACCTGAAAAAGTGGGGTTTTTTCCACATTTCTCCATTATTTGACTTCTAGGGTATTTCTGACATTTCTGGTTCTTTCCAACACTAGAGTACTCATAGCCTGACTACTGTCATAAAAAGAAGGGGATGACAAAATTTTTTAAGTCTTCCTTTTAGCTTTCTGTTCTTCAAAATTTATTTCCTTAACCTCAAAGGCCCAACAGGATCTTTCTAGAGTTTATTTCTCTTATAGTCTTCTCAGCACTTCACTGCTGTGTATCTCTCTCCACTCCCCTCCCAAACAAACCCACACCCATACTTGCTATTTTCTCTGGTTCCTGAAATTGATGCATAACCAGCTTAGAACCCAATGGTTTCCTGACACTCTTCTGTTCGCAACAGTAATAATTTAACTTGAACACTGAGCTATAACTGTCTTACAAAATCTTTTGGGAGAAGAAAGACAGCAATTCCATTCAGCTCAGTAACACAGCTAAAATTATCTAAAAGGCTTATAAAACAAGCAAGCCCTGTAAAATTCAAGCAAGCCAGACTGCTCTGTCTGTACTAGCCACATTGAATTCTGCAGCACCGTGCCAAACACCTCACATTCAAAGGCCTGCCAGGCTAAAGCAAAAGGCTGAGCTAGGCTGCTTTTGCATTCAGCATTACATATTTGAAGTGCTACTAATTGCAAGATGTAGAGCATCTGCAGTCTTCTACCTCTGAAGAGTAGAAGCCAAGGTAACAATACAGCCATTCTTTTACACCTATTTAGTATCAGGGCTGTAACCTGAGCTGGTGCTCTACTGTTCCCAGATTCCTTGCTCTGCAGGAGAACAATGACGATCACTCTGTGCTGCAAAGTTCATCAGGTAAAGCGATATTACAATTTCCTTGGACTATTCAAAGGTATCACATTTAGCTTTGCAACTTGGTTTTGTTAGGTGTTGGACCTTTTGAGCTCAAGCCCAGATGCCAAAAATCCTGAAAAATCCCAGGCAAAGACCTGAAATTCACCCTGTAAAGAAACATGAATGATACTGCCATGTTGCTTAAAAGCAAATCAAAGGATTTATTACTAGAACTCAGGACCTGGCCCATGTTTGCTATCTGAAAATTCATATTCAAATATTGTAAGAAAAATCACTCAGAGGGCACAACACTTGAGAGTTTTAATCCTAATTTTTTAATTAAAAGAACTGATTTTTTTTCAATGCACTGGATTCCAAACCATTATACAATGTTGAAGCCTACACTCTCTTCACACTACCATAGTAGCAGAAAACACTACATTTTTACATCCAGAAGCAACTGTCTTTCAAGACAAAAGGGCTTTGGACAAGTAATCCCTGCTAAGTTACCTTTGGGATCATCCATCAATTAGAGTCTTTGATCACCAAAGAACTCACAAGAAATTTGTTTTAAAGTCCAGAGCAGTAACTATTTTCAAGCTCACAATAAACTGCAGAAATTACTGGGCTTACTGCTATGTCTAAAAGAAAGTGAACGCTAATCTTCCTTTCTACTACTAAATTTGAAAGAATTTTCCCATAGCTTCATTTTCTTTGGTTTTTTTCTACCAGAAATCCCCAAACCTATCACATAGACATTGACTGCTGCAGCTCCTCTAAGAAAATCCTCCATTTCCCCATACTCTGGCCACTGCACTGTGGTGAGCACACCCAAGCTGTGCAGGGAGCACAGATCTGTAGAAAGTATTTGTGCTCTACAATTTCTCTAAACAATCATTCCAAGAATGTTTTATAACAGCTTAGTCTAATGAACTGTCAAAGTAATGATTTCAAGCCAGCTAAACACTACAAGAACAACTTAAACCATTTGCAACTACTGAGTTGAAAGTGTTGTAGAAGCAGAGTTCATTCCTTTTCTCAAGGAGAAGGACAGAGGTGAGAGATAAAAACCTCAGCAAGCACAGGATATCTGGCACTATTTTAGCAGAGCAGGCTGTCAACGCACATAGATTCTTTAGGAATATAAAATAGATTCCCTTTTCTGAAGCAAGACCATGTGGAACTCTGAATATTTTATCATTCTCTCCCATGAACTAAACTAAGCCTGAAAACATTTCCTTAGTATTTCTGTCTTCATCTCATCTTCAAACCGGTTTCAACTGAATTATGCAAGTCACACCATGAAGCTTTAAATTAAGGGCACACAAATAAACATATTTGACAGCAGTCTTTAGGTATTTGTTCCAGGTAAATATATTTCTTCCTCTTCCAAAATTATGAAGATTTTAAATTTAGGAGGTTTCCTGAAGAACATGCTATTCTCAAATACTTTATTGTAATTTTTTTTTTTAACAATTAGTCATTATCAACATTTCACAAAGGCAACACAAAAATCTTGCTGATTATGAAGATACATGTACCAGAAGTTACATTACTTTATTTCTAAACTGTATTGTCTTTCACATCACAATTACTTCCTATGCAATACCCTTCCTTAAAGGACTCAGCATCCCCTAAATGAAGTCACCAGCTGAACAAATAAATCTTGGGCAAACTTAAGGTAAAGGTCAACGGAAGGATTGGCTTTCCTTTGCCATTTATCATATCTACCCAAAAATTAACTCATAGCAACGAGACACTAAAAACTACTAATCAGATCCGTACTCCCTGGTCTAAGGAGGGCAAGTTATAACTGATACTTCACATCAATGCATTTCTTGGTAAAGTATTTTTGACCTTCACTCTTTAATAATCGCCCAAAACTCAAGCACGCGTTCCACACAAAACTGACGCTCTGCTACTCCTTATGACTACCAGTCACAATACTGTTTTCTTACAGAGCTGTGTTTTAAAGGCAATATGGGCACCTACAGAAGATGCACTCAATGCTCAACACCCCTGCAAATACAACTCAGATGAACTGGCAAAATACCACACCAAAAATGTGGAAAGGTGAGTAAAGTCCACTCAGCTTTCTGCATGATAAACTAGTACCTGCCCTGCTTTTAGACAGCTTCCACAGCCTATTTTCTTTAAGAAATAAAAACCCTCAGTATTACCAACATGTAGGAAAGTATAGTTAACGTAAGAACTTTACACAGTAGAAAGATGCTTTCACAAGACAATAAATGACTTTTTATAGTGTCAATGAAAATTTAACAAGTAGCACAAGACTCCTCAAAGTGAGATGAACTTGGAGAATTGCAATCAGTAGCTGTAGATGGTTAAGTGGTTGTCACCTGTCAGCAAGGTCTGATCTGTCACTTTCACACTTGAAAGAAATTTCTAAAAGTTAGAACCAAGACTTCAAAGTATAACAAGCATATCTCTGCTATTTCTTCACAGCACTGATAATTTTCTGAACATCTCAGTCATAAGACAGATATAAAATCTCCCTGAACATTCACATCCTCCCACGGGGTGAGGGGGGAAGCTATAATCCACTGTGTAGTCACAACTTGCTACTCCTACAGGTGACCATGAAGATAGTGATAACACACAAGACTGGTATATGAAACCCTGAAGAGAGAGAGTAAATTTACAAAAGCAATTAAAGGAGATTTCATAGTTACTTGACCAATTCTAGGCATTTGTCTACTGTCAAGTCTTGGGAAATCCCAATGATCTAATTATCAATACTGGAACTACATCACGACAAGCAAAAGATTTCTGTAACAGCACAGAAGCACTTACATTGCCAACTAGAAGAGCACCAAATGTTAACATACACAGCTCAGTCAACAAATGAGCTATTGACTCTAGCTTGTGAAAGAAAGGAACACCACTGATTTCTGTAACTCACTTTCAGAAAGCCTGCCTCATTCTACATGCAGCTGATGAGCTGCAAGGTTGTTCCAACACAAGCAACCCAGTCACTTATCTGCCAAAAAGCTATCAGCACATGCTGACTTCTTAGGCTGGAGGTGGTTTACAGAACACAAGATTGATGACATTTTAATTTGATGTGAAGTACATCTTACCTAAATACAGTCTGTCCATTTTAAATTAAGCCAAGTTGGTCTCAAAAGTAATCAAA
This sequence comes from Urocynchramus pylzowi, assembly GCA_013397555.1. Taxonomy (NCBI): domain Eukaryota; kingdom Metazoa; phylum Chordata; class Aves; order Passeriformes; family Fringillidae; genus Urocynchramus; species Urocynchramus pylzowi. Next base: position 436,447 of record VZRH01007149.1, read on the forward strand.
AATTGTAAAGCACAAAGTTCAGCATTACACAAAACAACCTTGACCCCACCACTGTATGAGATGAATAATTACAAACTCCAACATGCAGCTAAATTGCTAAATGCAGCAGACAACAAACAGTACCTATCACTAAGCTTCTGGAGCAGAGGAGAAACCGCACACAGAACTTTTTACTCCAAACAGAGCCTCATTTATATCAGCAACTACAGAAAAATCTACTTCAAGGTGCCATCAAGAAGGCAGCCCACAAAAACTGTGTCCAGTCAAAAACTTTTAAGTATGACGTAAGATCGTTAAAGAGCTTTTAAAATGTCACTTGCAACTATGCATGTAACAAAAAGCCACACCCAACAAAGCAGATTCCAACCTTACGGCTCCACTAGAGATTGATGTCACTACTTTTTACTTTAAAGAATGGAGAATTCTGTGCATCTCAGCCAGAATTACAAATTTCTAATCTGAACCACTTAAGGCCAAATATGCCTCACCTTCACTGCTCCTCTCCCAGAACAGCTGTATAGGCAAATGCCAGTAAGAATGCATAGATATGCATTTTCCCTGACCATGATTCATTTCCAGGCACCCTTAAGGAGCATTCCTTTGTAAAAATTCAGACAAGAACAGTCATCCTGCAAGGCTAGTAAGATTTCATATGACTTTCAATAGTAAATGAAGCAGCTATATATAGCTACACTTTTATGTTCCAACAGCTTGTTACCCACTATTACGTTTTCAAAGATGTAATCTCTGAACAGCTGGGACAACAGATATTCTGTTCCTGGAGCTGGGATTAGAGCAGGAAAAACGGAGTACCTAAATGCACAAAGGGAATTCTTAAAAATCTACAAACTATTCTTTAATATGATTTGAGAGTTACTACCATGCCAAGCCTGTATGTCCATCCTGAAAAAGGTCATTTACAGCAACCTACTGTCCCTCTTTTGCAAGCTTTTGTCTTACTGTCACTGTAGCTGTGGGAAGTTTCATCGATGCATAAATACTACAATGCTACCGAGGCTAGTGGAATACATGAAGCATAAACACATAAAGAGGTATGTCGTGATTCTGTGTCACCAGCCGCAGGAGAGCACGGTGCCCCAGCCGCGGAGCGTTCGGGATGTCCCGCCGCGGACAGCCAAACCGAGACGGCCACAAGAGCGCCACAGAATCAAACTGGCTACACAAATTGAACTGCCACAGACCTGAGACGCTCAATAATGCAAGAGAGAAAAGCTGTATGCGCTTACACAACAGCCTCTACCCCAAGATCCCTAATGCTCGTTAAACCTTCAAGGCCAGGTTCAGCTCCCCCCACCCTGGAACGAGGGAGGACTGCGAGGGAAGGGACTGCGCCCAGCACTGAACCCCCACAGCCCGCGAAGGGGCTCAGAACACCCGTTAAACAGAAAGAGTTTAAACACGAACTGAACCCGTGAGGGGCGGCGGGGGGGAGGGCTCCCGGCTCCTCAGCGAGGCCCGCAGCGCTCTCGGGGCCAAGCTTCGGACTGGAACCCCGGAGCCGCCGTCTCCCGCGAGGCGCGGCCGGACTCACCCAGAAGATAAGGTTGAGGAAGACGAGGACGGTCTTGGAGGAGGTGATGCCGCACTGCCCCATGGCGCCGCAGAGCCCCGGCCCGGCCCGGCCCCGCGTCCCCTCAGCGCCGCCGCACGTGACCGCCCGGCCGCGCGGGCAGCCTAAGATGGCGGCCGCTCGCGTCACGTGGCGCCAGGGGGCGGAGGCACCTAAGATGGCGAACCGCTCCCCCTTAAAGCCGTCCCGCCCTCGGGAGGCGCCGCCACTGGGCAGCCTTGGTGGCGCGTTATCGCGAGGGAGAAATCAGCGCTGCCCTCCAGCCTCGGAACCCCGGCAGCAGACTGTAACAAACACAGCCTCTACTTCTCGTTCAGCACCTGAAGCGATAATTTTCCGACTACCTTACAGTCTTAAAACAGATGCCAAAGAACTCTGAATATTCACATCCTCCCTCAAAAAGCTGCACCGTAAAGCCGGTGACATCCTCAGGAGACTTCGGCTCCTGAGGGAAATAAGGCGCCCGATTGCCGCCTGAGGGGAGGTTTGATGGCGGGCCTGTGCCCTCAGGGGCCGTGAGGGCAGGAGAGCTGGTGTTCCGTGAGGAGAACACCCAGCCTTTCACAGCCTGGACGTTTGTCTAGTGTGGAGAAGGAATGCTCCCAGTAAAGTAAAAGACTGTGGCTCGTGTTGCAGAACCTCACAAACTGTCAGGAAATGCGGGCGGTGGTAATTGTTGGGTGTTTTGCACACCTCCAAAGAGGGCGGCATTTTCCAGCGAAGAGCAAAGGAAAAGTAAGTTAAGAAATTAAAGACTTGCATGGTTTCTAGAAGCGGTAACACCAATCCAGGATTTGCTGCCCAATTTATACATAAAGTTTATTTTAGCAAGGCCAGGATCCAGCCCTTCATTTTAAGGGACTTTTTATTTTCTGTCTCACTAATCAAACCAAATCCTTCCTCCCCTCTTCCTTCTCCATCTTCCTCTTACACTCTTTCTCCTCTCTAATCCCCTGCTTTTCCTAGAAATGCCTGTCATTCCTGCGCTGCTCCCCCTTGTCTGGCGAGCTTGTTCTTGGTCCTTTCCTAGCAGATTTACTTCTCAGGTGTAAACAAAACTACCCATGTTCTTGAAGGCCCTAATATTTTAGCAATTGGCCTTGTAAAGGCAGACAAGTAACAATCAGTTAAATTGCACTGTTCTGTTTCCATGGTAGCAAAGTTAGTTCTTTTTCCTCCTACGGTTTGGGAAGTTATATCCAGACCCAGTTCTGGATACCATGGAGATACTAAGTCTTTTTTCAGCTTTAATTTCAAGTCCTTATATGTTCATGGATGAAACTTCCCAATCTTGCAAGTGTTATCAGACCATTTTCTGACACTAAAAATTAATTTATATACCCAGAAGATATGCTTAAAGTCGGCTGCACAATTAATGAGGTTTTGCACTGAATTTATGGCTTTTAGGGTGTGATTGTCTTGTAATTTCTGCTTTTTATGTTCTGTTTATATGTGCTTTATATTACAATCCTGTGACATATGGTATTTTTAAAAGCCTATATAGACGATACTATCAAAAAAGCCATTAAAAGTTGATAGAAAGAAAGCCTTTTAAAGAGGAGTTTGATAGGGAAAGGATCAATGATATTTAAAAACTCACAAAAAGATTGTAGTACAATGCTGTTATACAGTTTCAACGTTGAAATTAAGAGTCTTATCTGATTTTCTGTATTAATTCCCTCTGCCTTCGCAGGTAGAAAAGATTAGATAGTCAGATATATGTCACATAAATTTTTATAGATTCGTAGGAACTGGCGTTCAATAGAGACCATCCGGGTTCTTTTTTTGCATTTGGCATTGAGAGCTGGCAAGGAAGGGCCAGGACTTCGTGCCTGGAGGGGAGCCAAGGGGCTGTGGTGGAGTTGCAGGTTTCTGCACTCAGGGAGCACCAGGGACTGTGGGGAGTCTGTTCGAGTGGGGAGACTGCAGTGCCTTGAGTTGGAACAGGGTTTGTGTGGGCTGGGCTCACACTGCCTGAAAGATAAATGCCATGTGTTCCTCTAAGCATGGCTTCTGGAAAACACACCAATACAACAGTGCCTGGCATTCTTCTTTGCAGTGCTGCCTTGCTGCTCTCATGCATAGAGTGCTGGCTGCTGGTGGGTGCCAGGGTGGGGTCTTTGCAGGCTCCTGTGCGTGGAAATACTCTTGGTTCTTTGGAGAATACATACAAACTTCTGGGTATCATCAGTCTGTGACTTCAAATCCACAGACACAGTCTGGGATAAGGTGTGGGCCTGTGCTGGCATCTCATGCCAAGCGTGGCACACCAGCCAAGTGACATTTAGGGGAAAAATGGGATGAATAGTAAGACGCCATCAGAAATTGCCCCTCCTCTTTACATGGGAATGTAGGCAGGGAATTCTAGCTCTCTGCAGAGAGGAGGAGGGGTGGATGGCTTGCTGAAGTGAGGTGGGGCAAGGCAATTCCCAGGAGAGCAGGCAGCAAGGCTTGCTGGAAAGCAGGTTGTAACAAGCACTGTGAACACTGGCTGCAGGTGCAGTATCTGGCTTAACTGAGTTGTGTTGAACTGTCTCCAGCATAGCTTTGTTGCTTAGATCTCCACCTTTCCTGATGTGCACAGGTAGCTTGACTGCCAGAATATGCTTTTGTTTTTTTAATACAGTTTAAACCTCTTTAAAATTCCTCAGAGAATGTTTATTCAGCGTTCCACCGCTTGCGACTGTCACCGTAGCAGTATTTGCAGAAAGATGTACCGGGAATGAGTGCAAGGATATCCTGCACTTCCACAGCCTCTGAGAGAGGGAGAGGATCAAAGGCTGGATGGGTGCAGGGCAAGGATGGCCCAAAGGTGCACAGTGGGTGCTAGCAGGATGCTCGTGTGTGACCTCGCCAAGGCTCAGCCTCTGGCTCTCAGTGGCACACACTGAGCAGGTTGGCTGGGTGCCTGCTTGAGGTAAGAGGCTGCAGAAGCTGTTTTGCAGACCCAGAAAAGCAGAGACAAATGTGCAAGAAAATACCATAATGATGTAGTTTGACCTGCAGTTTAATTATGCCCGATTCAACTCTCAGAATTTTTAAACACCAGGAGTTAAAGTCTGTGGATACGGTGCACTTTGCATTGGTGCAGTTGAGTCTGGACTGTCATAAATCACTCATCTAGCAAAGCCTGTAGAAAATTCCACAGCAGAAGTAATTTTCATTTGCAGGCATGCATTACAAAAGTAAGAGTGTATTCTTGCTTTTGGGACAAACAATTTAGCAAACATTATAAAAATGAGTTAACTCCATTTGAACGAATTAGGTAGTAGAGAATAATCTCATGCTTTTTCTCCAGCTCCTGAGGAGGTAATCATAAGCTTCTTTGAAGTGTGTAATAGCCTGGAAATGTCCATGAACACTAAAGGATGCATAGTAAAAATGACTGATTACCTGACAAACATTTTCCCAGTCAGTCTTTTCAGTATTTGGAAGTACAGTTAGAAAATGAGAGCACCCATATCACAGTATTGTAAACCAGTGAACAGAGGGGGGAAATGGGACTGTCAGTGTGAGGTAGGGAGGGCAGCAGTGGTGAAATCCAGACTTTCACATGTTCTGCAGCAGAAGAGATCTCTTACCACTTGGATCCCACCCACCTGATTTTGTGGTTCCCAGGAATGCCAATCATGACTTGCAGTCCATTAATTGCTCTTCACTGGGAGTAAATGATCTCATAGGAGTCACTCTGTGCATTTCTTCACTTTTTGATGGGCTTGAGCACTGTGGACTTCTCGGTAATGATCAAATGTTGGAAGCAAGGTCCATTTTATTGCCACTGAAGGGATGCAAAAGGAATGAGGAGCACTCTTCATGACTGAGCTAGGGGAAAAAATTAGGTTGAGGTTAGTTCATTATCTTTTCTTTATATCTTTATCATCTGACTTATCCTACATGAAATACAATTTTTAACAATAAACACCTACATACACTGCATTTAAATGCAATTTTCATGAACTGATAATATATCCTTGTTCAAATACATACAGGATGTTTGTGTGCTCTAATCTATTCTATATTTATTTGTATATTTATATTTGATAGCAGTCATTGTGTCATGCTAAGGGTTGGCATGCTGGAGGGAGAAATTTCAGATTTGAGAAGCATCACAGAAAACCAGTTTGGAGCTAAAAGTCTGATGTTAGACAAACTCTGAAACAATTCTGCATATAGATCCAAAGGACTGATATAATAGCTCAAAAAACATGAGATGAGGAGTTCTGTTTAGAAACATGTCACTGGCATTGGCAGTTTCCCAAGAGGTACATTAGCACTGGTTTTGTTAGGAAATAGGTGTAGATTGGCCTCCAAGTCCACTCTGATGCTGGAGAGGAGCTGGATCCCTGTAGTTCACCTGTTTTATGCTGTAAGAAGAAGTGAGAAATCATGGCACTGTTCTGTTCTTTGGAGTCTTTTGCACCAAGCTACAAACAGCACCTTCTCCCTCCTTGCTCCCCCACCATTACATTTTCTGCATGAGTTCTCTGCCAGCTCCAGCCAGCTCAGTTTTCAGGATCTGTATCCTGGAAAACGGCCTCAGTGTTCCATGGCTTTTCCCGAGGCAGCAGAGCCGAGTCCCTCCTGTTTGCAGTGCCCTACATCCTCTCCACTGCACCGAGGCACTGTTGGGGGAGAGGGTGCCACTGTTCTATTCACAAGCAGCTGGCCACTGCTGAGCAGGGCCCTGGGGTGGGGACTTCGTTAATCAGATCTGCTGGAAAGGCAAGGCTTGTGAAATCTCAGAGCATCCTGGGATGAGGCTTCCCTTTCTGCAGCAGTGTCAGCTTCAGCAGCCCTCTGCTGGCTTCTCCATTCTCCCTAACCCTTCTTCACATGGCAGTAGCAAAGGTACCACGAGAAGTATTTGTGTAACCATGGAGACCAAGTGGAGGCAGCAGATTAGGGGAAAAAATAACTCAGGCAAAAGAAGGTTGTATTTTTAACCTGGATTTTTATCCAGTCTGTTCACTGGATGGTCCTCAGGAGAAAGCGCAGCAGCCTACCTCTCAGGGCTGTGCATAGGCAGAGATGAACAGTGGGCACGTGTGGATTTTGATTTGCTTTCAGCAGAAATGCTCTTGAGACTCCACCCTCCAAGAACCTTAAAGTGTTTCCCCTTACCTTTTAAAAAACCCAAGATATAGTCACAAACCAGCTGCCTTTGCTTCTGCAAGGCAGAAACAGCAAAGTGTTGTCTCTGTGTCATCTGTAGCTGCTGTGAGCTGCTCCAGGTTGAGGGTGTGTGTTTGTACATTGTACACACCTTCTGACCACAACCTCTGCAGAGTACCCATGGTTAAACCTGTTCTGCTGAAAGGAAAGGGGGTGTTGCTGTTACAAAGGGGGTGGCTGGAGAACCTTTCCTGGATGCACTTCATGGTGCTAGGGAATCTGCATAACCTCTTTTTCTGCTTTCCTTGCCGTTTCCTGAGGCTGCTGCTGTTCCTCGCAGGGTCTTTAGCTGACACCACCGAGGTGTGAAGCCTCTGGAAAGCAGGGCTCCTGTAACTGTTGAGCTCCCTCCCATGGATAATCTGTGATACCTTTCTGGGTACTGTTGACTGGCTTGGAGCACGATCCTGCTAGGTGTTAAGTGCTGTGATACAGCTCCAGAGAAGCATTCAAACACATCCACACCTTCAGCTGTGATTCCAGCAGAACGAAAGGCCTACAAAAACCAATTGCTACTTTCCAAATGGGTAAAGATAATTAAGGGGAAAGTAACTCCTTCTCTTGTATTTCTAAAAGCAGTGTTTACTTCTGGACTCTCTCTGTTTTAAATTTTTCTCCTTTTAAATTCTGCTATTTCCTGGATGGCAGCTTACTCAGCTGTTACAAGGAAAATGAAATATCTTTCTTACTGGTTGTAGTTTGCAGTGTCACAGTCTGAAACCAGCTCTCTGTATAATTCCAGCAACCCAACTGTGTCTCAGTACCCAGAAGCAGCAGCAAACCAAACTGACATTAGGTAGGTGAATCCAGCTAGAAAAGATAGAAAATGTTGAGCTTTATGTTGTACCCTCATCGTTGTTTTACCGCCTCTGTGTGTGGCAGTTTTTCAGGGGAATAATTTATGTCATCCAATATTATGTGTATTTTAGTGCTCAGTTAATGACGAGCTAATATTTCAAACAAAATACAACTTCTGTAATGAGATACCTCGTTTCTGCCAGGATGTTATTAGGATCCCTGCTACAGTGATCTAATGAGATTGACCTTCATTTCATAACAAATTGTGCTCCCCGTGAAACTATTTTAATAGCATTCATGTAGGGAAATAAATGATTCGAGTAATTATAAATTTTATGAAGATGACAAGTTACTTTAAAGTGCTACTATATTTTTACAACGTTACACACCGATTGAGTGCAACATTGTAAAAGTCTCATGTGGCTTTGTTCTCTCTGCCGCTCCGCAAAGAACAAAATTAATGAGTTGAGCTCGTGCTGGGTAGAAGATAAACCCCGTGTAACTGGGAATCGGGCGCTGGTTTGAGCATCTCGCAGGCTCACCCGGAGGCTCCTACCCCCGGAGTGCCATTTGCTGCCATCTCCTGGGCGGTTCCCAAAATTTCGAGGAGAAAATCAAATGCGTGCTCTAACAAATTGCTGTTGTCCTTCCTGATCTTCAGAGTCGTAGTGCACGTGACTTCCAATAGGTACTTTAATGAGATGAATCCTCTTTTAAGAGGTGATGAAAAAGAAAAAGAGGCATCCATATTCTCAGTATTTCTGTGAATTGTCTTAAAACTATTGAAGCAGGGTGGGTATAGGATTTCAGAGGGCAGATGAGTAGGATTTGGATACACCTGGCATTATATTTCTAGAAGATAAGAATGCTCTACTATCTTGTAGCTATTTAAATCTGAAAAGCCTTCTACCTGCTATTTAATCCTCACCACATCCTCAGATTTCTTTTCTTACATGGTACTACTTCTATGATGTCATATCCACTGTGATGCAGAAGATTCTGTATATTTATTTCCCATTGCAGGCAAAATAAGTGACGTAAAAATTATATGACTAAGTATTTTTTTATTGCAGCTTATATTTTACTCCCATATTTTCGGCAGACGTGGATGGAAGTGTCATGCCTGTAAATTCTGTCTCAAAAATCCCAGCACCAAAGCTGTTCTGAATAAACAGCTTAACAAAAAACCTATTTGAGATGAAAAGACTAAGATGCAAATTAAACTTTAAAGGAAAGGCTTCACAAAAATAACATCGTTATTTCCTCGAAGGCCGCAGGAGTTCCCACATTAAGATAAAGAACTTTCAAGTCTGTATGTAGAGCACCATCTGGTGACTTGTGCACAGCAGGATCCCAAGGCAGGGATTTACATACCTTGCCACATGGCAGACAGTGGGGCAGTCGATGTCCCCCAGCAGAGCTGCTCCTTGTGTCCTCCCTGCCAGATACAACTTCCTCCCAAATGTGCTTTCATCCCCGTGCCCAGGGATGCTTTGGCTGCTGTCGCCGTAGTTTGTGCAGGGAGCAGGAGGGTCTGTGTGCCGGTGCTGTTGCCTCAGCCCTGCCCAGAGGCGGGCTTTCCTTCTGCCCAGGCAGGCTCCGGGCACGGGGCTCGCTGTGCCAGTGCCAGGCTCGGGAGCAGGCAGCAAGCACAGGATGGCTGCCTGGCAGCCAGCCTCTCTTGGCTGCCCCTCTTCCTGCCTGCCTGAGACATCCACTCACTCCGTGCTTCTGGCTCTGTTCCGCTCTGTCCCCTCTGTCCCAGCTGTCCTGGGAGCCCCACAGTCACTGCTGCGGAACAAACCCAGCAGAAACGTGCCTGCCTGGCCATTGGGCTGTGGGTGGTGGAGGGTGCTGGTTGTTGCTCTTTATTCCCACAAAACCAATGAACTGGATGATCCAGTTGTAAGCATCATTCTTGGGTGCCTTAACTATTTGTGGCTACATGGATTTTGAACAGTCACGTAAAGAAACAGTTTGGAAAGATTGGATTTGGAGATTTCCAACTGTAATAACAGTCCCTCTGAAGCACACTAATAAGGCCAGTCCTGACCATGCTGGATTTGTGTGCCTTTATGAGGCAAACGGCTGCAGGGTGTCCAGCCACTGAACCTCAGTGCCTCCAACTGTGGGTCCCACCACATGGGAGCTTTGCCAGGGATCTGCTGCCTTTTTATGAGGAGCTTCTAACTTCTGAATTTTTATAGTTGTCACCAAACAGTTTAGATGTCCTGAGGCTCAGGTCATGCTGTTTCACCATTTTATAAACAGCACCCACGGAAGAACATGTTACAGCTGCTCCTTTCCTATCTTTCCTTTGCATGCCACAAGCAGGGCTCAGCTGTCCTGAGCCAGCCTGGCTCTGGGGCCTGCAGTGGAGCTTTCTTAATTTACACTCAGACCTCCACAGACCAAAAGGTGCACCTTTGCAAAATGCACGTCTCCATCCCAAATGGAGCCTCCTCATGCAGGGATCTGCCACAGGCAGGGGGACTCTCTGACTCTGGAGTCCAGGGAGTTGGACACTGAACTTGGGCATTTGTTCTGACTGCAATTGCCATTGATTTTTAAAATCAGCAGGGAAAAGTCATTCTGTCTTGGATGTAAAACACAGCTGCATTTCCCACAAGGAAGGCCTTTTCCAGAGATGTGAAGCATCCCAGAGCCCAGCCATGCATGGCTCGGGGAAGCACTGTGGCTTGTGTTTGAGAGGGTTATGTGCAGTTATGGCCTTTATTCTGTAAGTGACCTATTTCAGTAAAGAGAAGAACTGTTCTGTATAAGGGCAGCTGTTTGGAACTTTGGATGTTTTGGAGAGAGGAGGAAATGCAGTGAAGGCTAGAATTAGGTCACAACTTCCAAAATCTGCCAAGATTTTTTTCTTGATTGGCTTGCTGCTTCTGTAAAGCAGTCTTTCACACTGGAAGGAATAATCTATCCTCTGCACTCACTGGATCAAAGTATAAAGGGAATTCGCTGAAATCATAAAAAAATTAATTTTCTATATTTCTACGTGGAAGTATGGCAATAAAGACAAAGCAATCTTCTCAGCTCTGTAATTAGCATTTATGGTTGGGAGATAAACAATCAATCAAGTCACTTAAAGCATTTCTCACAAGCAGTTTAGAGTCTCACTAAAGTGACTGAAATGCAGGGCAACACAAGTACTGCTGTGATGAAGTCAGACTCGGGGCAGGAATAGCAATGGGATTGTTGATGATTAGTAGGATAAGAAGCAGGATTAGAAAGACCACTTTTAAAACTGAGGAGCTCAGTTCAGTTCAGACAACGTCCTGAGCCCACTGATTGCTCCCTGTAGAAAGCAAGCTTGAAATCTTCTTTCCCTGTGCTATTTAGAACTAATAAATATGTTCAAATTAGAAGCTAGGGAAGTGCTTTCACATCGTATCCCTCATTACGACACTTTGGGGAGGGTGGAAAAGATAAAATTATTCAAAAGCAATCTTAATAACTGAAGGAATGTATTAAATTTGCCTGCATCCAAAGGGTGGCCCGGAGCTTTGCTTTCAGGGGCTGTGTGCACCCATGTCTGTGGGGGAGGCAGTGGGTGAACAGAGTGCCTGGAAATCTGGCCTACATTGTGTGAAACAAGAAATTAGCAGAGATTTTGTGTCTCATGTTCTGATTAAATCTTTTGCTATTACATTATATCCTCTTTCAAAATTGCTGCAGATTTTGAGCACTTACCCAGCTATATCCATGGTAAGACACACTTCTCAGATGCAGTTAAAACAAGTTGTTCATACTTTTTCATGAAATAACATAAATTCACAGCCATACCACTGTCATCTTCTGGCAGTTTGGAGATACAGGAAATACTGCAATCAGATGTTTCTAATTTAATTCAATCCCTCATTAATTTGATCTCTCCTTTAATTCAATCTCAGCCTCAGGACCTAAATAATTTGTATTAAAAATAACATAATGACCACTCTTTCTCTTAATCAATGGTGACTGCTTTAGGCAGATATTAGCAGATAATCTGATTACTAAATACACAGTGAGTTGGCATTTAGTTAATAACTAACAGGGAAAATTTGGAAAACAATCAAAGGAGAAAAAAATAAAAAGAGGAAGAGGGATAAGAGAAGAGAGCCTTACAAAGGCATACTTAAAGAAAGTATTATGGAAAAGTTATTTTTGCTGGTGATTGTTATTGGCACAAACCTCTAAGATGCACAGCCAGTGGTGTCAGCCATGGGTGACAGGCTCAGCCTGTAGGGAGACTACTCCAGAGTCAGGTCTATGGTAAATCTGACACCTTTTTCCCTTAGACTTATTTAAACTTACTAATGGGATTTGCAGGTTAGATGCTTAGAGTTATTAGGCAGGCACAGCTCCACTGAACTCTGGCTGCACCATTTGCAACCCTCTCTTTCTCAGTGTAGGCAGACACCATTTGCCTGCCCAGTAGCCTTTCTATGGGAAAGATGCTGGGAAAGCCCTTGTTGTGTGGCAAGAAGACTTGTGATGCACAGCTCAGTCCAGGCTGTACTCAGAGCAGTGTGGAGCAGCTCTGCAGTTGCTTCATACCAGCTGATGGGGAAGTCACCAGTCAGGCTCCCTGGCCAGTTCACTGATTGTCACAAGGTCCCCAGATCTCTGGAGACTGAGAGCTGCCAGCAGCAGGACTGCCAGGTCTGGCAGTGCTTGACAGCTGCTGACAGGGACTTCTTTGAGGGGACAGTGCTGCAGCTCTCATTTTCTTACAAACCCCATCTTGAGTCTGCATCAGAAGCAGGTAGTTTGCTGTCCACTGTTTTGCTGTCAAATTGGCAGTACTGCTGTAATGGCAGCCCTTCTAGCAAGCCAGTAGTTCCAAAGGAGACTTGGACTGTTATTTCCCACCTGCCTCCCCCTCTCCCTGCTCCTGCTGCCTGAATGGGGCCCACGGTGTGCTGCTCAGCAGATGGCATTTTTCCAGTGCAGCAGTCTTGGGAGGGCACCCAGCATGGCACGAGGGATCCCAAGCTGTTACAGAGACACCTTTTGGCTACAGCAGAAGAAAGCCTTGACAGTTTGCTGTTTTCAAGTTGCCCGATGGCAAAAGGGAGATTTATGTGGTGAACTGACATTTTCCAATGTGCTGTAACTCTCAGCCCAAGTTCCCAAGTTCACTGGGGCTCTGATCAGTGTATTTTACACTGATGTGGTGATGAAAGGTGTCATGCCATCTCAGAAGGGACCTCTGGGGATGATAAGAACTGGATGTGCTCATCACACCAGGCCCTTTGAAGCTTTGGTAGAGACTGCTTGAAGTCATCAGCATAGTAATGCAGATGGGATTTGGGAGTTAAGGAATGCAGTGCCTGGTGCTCCCATTCCTGAGGGACCACTGGACTCCTATTCATGTTAATGAGGCTCATTCCCAATGTCCTCTTGGTAAGAAAGGCTGCTCAGCAAGACCTGGGAATTAGGCTGGTCCAAGTGGGAAAGCTGCTCCAAAGCAGAGTTGTCTCCTGCAAACCAGAGGTATTGACACCTCCCTGGGAGACAGAAGAGGATGGTGAAGTGACAGAGGACACTAGTCTCAGTCTAGATGTGTATTGGAGCTGAAATGGTAGAGTAGCTTCACCTGGTACTCCAGTGCTATAGCTTTGAGCCCCTTTCTTTTGGAACTGTAATCTTGTTACTTTTGTGTTTGAGCAACCATTTTTTAAATCGACAAAACAAATTGATAAGTCTATAAAAATCATTCTGCAATAGATTTAATTGAAGGAGGCTGTCAAGTCATGATGGATAGTTGTGAGTTAGTGGTGAATAGAATGCAAACAGAAATACTGTAGGAGATGGTTTAGTTGAACAGGCCCTGGATTCCTGCATACAATTGCCCCCAATGGCTTGCTGTGTCTTTTTTATACACTCCTTTGCCTTGCTGTCCATCACTTCCTGGATCTGTAGCATAGCAATTAATCTCTTCTTGTAAAGTGATTTAGGATCAACACAAAACTCACACTGTATTTTTATTGTACTTCTGGTGAGTGAACAAAAAGAAAACCCTTTTAAATATGACAGAACAAAACCAATGTAACAAGTACAAATTCTTTAGGGAAGACAGAAAACTGTGCCTAAGAACTAGTCTTAGCTCAGTGTTTCCAGTTGCTGATTTCAAGAAGAAGTAATTAATCACAAAGTGAAATTTGTTCAAGATTAGCATAAATCGCAGAAAATTGTAAAAGACTCCAGATGGATTTGAATTGTTTGAAAAAAAAAACAGATAAAAACACCAAAGGGAATGTTGAGTTGGATGAACACAGACTAATTCCTGGTAAAAAATAAACAAAATATTTTTATGTGAACATCAGAATTTTCAAGTCAAGACTCTAGGCATGAACATGTCTGCCCAGCACAAGCAAATAGGGTGCTGATGGGCTGTAGATGAAATACATTCTGCCATTTCTACAGTATGCTGACACCCTTACTCTGAGCCCCTCAGTCTGAGCCAAAACACCTCTAAAACCTACAACAAAAAAGGTCTCACTCACAGCAAGGAAGAGATCAGGACTGTGTGCTGCCGTTCCTATGGAAGGAGATGCTGAGGCTCCAAGGCCCAGGGAGAAATGCTTCATGCCACAGGGACATGATTTGAACAGCTCACTCTGCAAAAGGGCCAGGGATGGTGAAGCTCTGTGTCTGGATGGTATTTAAACATTTGTAACCAAGGCCATTCAAACATTTGTCATGTAGTGTTGACAACCTCTTCTGACTCTTCTGACCACGTCTTCTTGTTTGAAGCTGAAGCACACCCTGGTGTCCTGTGATTGCAGCTTTAGCAATAACTCCTGTACAAACACAAATACATAAGATGAAGGACTAATATAGCAGAGCATAAAACTTTTTTTCCCAGTAATGTAAATGGAAAGAAGTTTCAAAGGAGACTTTCTTCCCTGGCCAAGAGAAGCTGCATGACTGGCTCACAGGTTATGGGAAGTTCCTTTTCTTTTGGTGGTTGCAGAGGTGGTTGTACATGGGCAGACTTCTGGCCCATTTCCAACAGTAACTTGATTCAAATTTAGTGCCCATGTAGGAACCAGGAGAATTTTATTACCTTGATTTAATTCTTCATTTTCTTTACAAGAACATTTATGTCCTTCTGCACTTTGGAGAGGTGCAAAGTTAATAGCTTGCTTCTTGTAGATACACTGCAGGGATTTCATGTTTTTTTAAGGGTAATCTGCTATTCACTGCAGTTTATCTGGACCATTAAGACTCCAGTGAAATCAGGCAAAACCTGGAATCTGACATGAGATCTGTAAGGGCCCCCCAGCCCCACTGCACACAAGTTGTGTCCCTGGGGCTGTCCTGTCTCACTGGGCTGTGCAGGGGAGTATGGGCTCCTCCCAGCACCTGTAAAACACCAGGCAACAGCTGGAGAAGGAGCTTGCTATGGATCTGTTGAACTAGGGCTGGTACTGACAAGAGCAGACAGGTAAATACCTGAGCAAGGAACGTCCCTATTCCTGATCCTTCTCTTTTTGGAAGATAAGAAATAGAGTTTTGTGATTTTACCTTAAAGTATTGTCTGTTACTTCCAGTGCTTCCTTCCGAGCATGTCCTGAGTCTGCCAGCTGTGATGTAACAAAAAGTAACACTTTAATGAGAGCAAAACAAAGGGTGAGAACAGGAGATGTAATACAAGATGCACCTTTGGTAGCTATTACTTTAAGTTCTCTGATTTTACTCAAGCAAATCTGCTTCAGAGCCTCCGAGCTGCTCTCCCAGTGACTCCCCTGGTATCTGTTTGCCAGGGAATGACTTTTTGCTCATCTGGAAGCACTGAACTGATGGCAAGAAGCCTGCCCCCATCTTCCACTGGGGTGGGCTAACCACCAGGCTCTAGTGCTGCCTCCTGACTCGGCAGCAGCACCAAGTGCAGCAGATTTCAAGGCCAAACACTGTGTTTTAATGTGTATCTTTCTCCAGACAGAGCTCCAAGTCTTAGCTCAGAATTGAAAGTACAGCCTCTCTCTGCAGAGCAGCTTGCCTTGGGAACTGCTTCCACGGAGCCTGGTTCAAAGCACCTCTGGGCAAGGAGGACGGTGTGATTCCTGCGGGGCCCGCAGCCGCTCATTAACTGGGACAAAAGCAGAGCCTCAGAGCTCAAGTGACGCCGGGAGGCTTTCTACAAAAGGTTTCTCCTGTAGAACACAGCTCTACTACAGGGTGAGTTTCTGATCTGGTGAAAAATCTGATACAGACATTTTTTCATCAACTGAAACCAGGCATCTGTTCCACTTGTGTTCATGTCTGGCACAAGCTGAAATGAGAACGCCAGACTGCGACTGCTTAAGGACACCCACAAGAGAGTTTGCACTAACAGAACTAAATTAATTTCAAACAGATTTTAGTTAAACTAGTATAATTATCATGTCTTGACAAGGGTTCAGTCTATTTTTGCATATCTTTTCCCTGCAGAGTGATGATTGCCACTGACATAAATGGCATAATCGAACTCTGTTTAACTAAGTCCATGGCACTTTGTTGAAGTGAACAGGGATTACTCTGGCAAAGCCAAAGTATCTGTCAGGCTGTTAAACGTGCTGTGTATTTATGAGTGACACCTTTGGAGTCAGCTAGCTTTGTACTTTCAAAAGGATGAGGACAATAGCTTAAACTGTTTTTGAAAGGCTTTCACACAGTGTCTAAGGAATAAATGTGAAGGGCAGGTAGTAGTTGCACTTGAAATAATTCTGATCATTGAAACGATGACATACCTGTGCAAAGCCACTGTGACTGTGGAGAGAATAGAGCCTGCAGGCTGGTTTTTGGGGTTGTTTTTATTTTTCTTTCAAGAGTATTTGTGAGCAGTGTGATTGTCATGCAGAGGCATGGCGCTGCTCCGACGTATATGGTGTCATCTGTTCTATGCTAATAAATTAGCATCTGCAGCTACCATTGCTGCCTGTCAAATGTGGGTACAAAATTGAGCTGTTTGATCTCAGTGCCACTGAAGTGTGTCTGCATGACTGCAGAAGATGCACATTATCCCATCTGTTTCCCACAGACCCTCCATCAGGTCGGATGCTTCAAGGTAACAGATCAGACGCAATGAATTCCACCGCAGACGACTGCCTTGGAGGCATCCTCCTGCTTTGCCCCTGCAGGTAAAAATTTGACTTAAGAGTAATTTTATTCCTTCACAGCAGGTCATTTAAACCCTGTTCACTCTAGGGAAATTTCTAACTTTGGCTCAGCTCCTTGCATGCCAAGAGTTGTCCCCAGTGTGGCCGTTGTCATTAACGTGTCAAATCACTTTTCTCCAAGCGGGCCTTACAAGACACTGGTTCAGTCAACAGCAGCCACTGCTGGCCAGTTTATTTTTGGGCTGTTGCTGCCACTTGTCCAGATGGAGCTGAAATGGTGCCAGCCATGGTGAGGCTTCTGGGGCAAATGCCAGAGGTGGGAGGTGGGGCAGTGTCCAGAGCACTGGCAGCTCCTGCAGCTGGGATGTGTGGCCTCGCCCAAGTGTGCACCTGCCACACCTGCACTGCTGCTGCAAACCCAGCTGCTCGTGGAATAAAACCCTCTGCTGCACTGGCCACATGCATTTGCCTCAGAAATACACGTTTTTGTCTAATTACCTAGGAAGGGAGAAAAATTAGGCAAGTGCAAGTTTGATTTTGAGTGTAATAAAACTAGTTTATTTACACAGTAACATGAATGCCACGGAGTACACAGCAAAGTACCACAGCAAACCAGAGTGTAACTGCCCCTGATCACAAAGGAAGGCTTGAAGTTTATATACTTATTTATATAAAAATGTGTAAATATCAATATGAAGCACCAGATAAAGCAATGCAACTAGGAATTCCAAATACAAATTACCCACAAGAATGGAAATGAAAAAAGAAATTAAAAGAAATTCCCTTATTCAAGGCATTTAAAGAAATCCCAGTTATAAAAGTTCACTGATTTTGGAATCCCCAATTTAAAAATAAATTTCCCCCTTTTATTAAAAACAAGAACATATTCTTAAATGCTCAGCATAATTAAGTTTTAAAAGAAAAAAACCCAAGTATTTCAACTGCAAAACCTTCTAATACCAACAATCCAAAGGACAAGGAAACAGAGGTTTTGAGTCATTTTTGAAGAGGTGTTATTTATGACATTACTATATTAAAATTTACACACTCTTAAAATATATATTATATATACAATATATAATATATATATTTTTTCAAGCAAAAAGGGGCAAAGAATACTTTTGGGATAAAAAATTCATATACATACATATATATTAAAACATGCCCACATGCACTCATATATATATATGTATGTATATATATATATTTATGAACAAATATTTCTTCCATATAAAAAAAAGCTCCAACCTCTTCTAAATCCCTGAAATCTTCCCCTTAAATTTATAGAAAAAAAAATCTTTATAGTCTGAAGTAAAAACCAAATTCTCAAATTCTGCAGAGTGGTAAAATGCTTATGTACAGGTAAGTTGAGTATTTCATTTCTCACTGGTAACTCTGCTTGATCTGAAAGCGTTCTGTGGTTTCCAGGTAAATGCTGAGTGGAGCACCAATGCAAGGAGACTTACAGGAAATTATTTAAATTACATTCTACACCTACTCAAAATCACCATCTTTCTAACACTGCATCCAGGTGAATAAGAAAATCCATACAAATGTCTACCAGAAATTCTCTGCCACACAGCAGGGAAAAAGACTTGCTCCTTCTCTTGGAGTTGAGGGTGCCCTTATGAAATTTCTCCCCAGTGTTCTGAAAAGTATTTTTTGTGTATTCTTTGCTTGAAGTCTTTGTAATCCACATGATTGTTTACAGAGTATTTCCACAGGTGTATTTTTATAGAGGTATTTAAAATTCTGTTCTGTGCTTCTTTGATGTTATCTCACTGCATAACTAAATCACATCACATCTCTCCCTGTGCTGGCTGAAGGGCTCTGATTGTGCTCCAGGCCTTACAGGAGTTTTAGCAGAACCAACACCACCTCTGCAAAATCAGAGTAAAACTGATGGTCTAGTCATGCAGTTAAGTACTGTTTGTTCTGAAAAACAGTCAATTTAGAGAAAGGGGGAAAAGAAAGTGCATTAAAAGGTCTGACTCAGTTTCTATTGTATCCCTCAGAAAACTTAAAATTGATTTAAATAAAACCAGGATCATTTATTTTATATTTACATAAGGATTTGTTATTATAAACAAAAGAAATTAATTTATATGGGAATCTCAGCACAAGAATTCAGAACCAGATACATTTTATTTCAGCAGCAAATACATGTTTAAATTAAGGAACTACAGTATGAAGCTGCTGAATAAATTCTGCAGGTAGCTGAACCCTAACATACATATTTTATTTAAATAATATATTTTTCTCTATAACATGTAGGAATTCTCTTGTATTAACATGTCAAGATGATCCATTCATACTTTCTGGGTAGGATGTGTGGAGCATAAAAGATTTAAGGTGGAACATTTTTGTAAATGCTGCCTGCTCTCTTCTCTGTGGGGCAGCAATATGGTATCCTGGCTGGAGTTACTGATTTCATCAGTCTGAATACTGAAGTGAGACCAGGCTTCTGTATTTGGACATTCCAGAGGCTCCAGAAGAAAATCCTGGATTCCCTCATTCCTAAAAATTTGTAGGCAAGCTTTTACCAGCAGAGTCTCTTTATATTCACCTGGTTATGCATATTGACTGGATCAGATCTGAGGTTTGACAGACAATTAGTAAGAAGTAATTCCCATTTAAGAAATACAAAACTAACCCATTTTCCGTATCACCTCAGGAGCAGCTCTTGCAGCACTCCTGTTTGAACAGAGGTTTGCAATTCCACCACAGCCCGGGGTGGTGAGCAGCACCTCCAGCAGGAGCAGCACGTTCCCCCCTCCCGCCGCTCCCAGACCCGCGGTCCCCCTGCCAGCACGGAGTGTCTGCAGCAGATTGTCGGAGCAAGAGGCTTCTCCTGATGCCTGGTCAGGCTGGAACAACTGACTTGGTGTCCACTGTTCTCCTCCCCGTTCCAGATCCCAAATTTGGAAGCCCACAGTTTTGTTACTTCAGGTTTATGCTGTACTACAAGCAACTTAAAGGAACCCGTTCACACAAATCTTACGGAATAGATCAACCCAGTATCATACAAAGTACAGCATTTAATTTTGTAAAGTCTTTTGCATCTTTACATGGGCAGTATTATTTCTAGGGCTGTTGTGAAAAGAATAAGATTTCCACCAACTGACCAGCTACATTTCAGGTTTTTGACAAGGCACTAAACATTGTGAATCCAATCACTATGCTCTCTCTGTAATATTAGAGAGGGTTTTAATGGCTCTAAAAGGATCAGAAACCACTCATCATGATTCTTCAAACAAGCATTTGATTTTTCCAGAAATTAGTTTCCACTGGAAAAATCTTTAGCGTTCATGTTAAAAATATTTGAATGACAGCTTTTATTAATAGAAAAATATATATTTACAGTCAATACTGTTATCTTAGATGTGCAGCTCTTTCTATTTCTTGAGCTCAACTGAAAGTGCGACATTGCTAAAAAAAAAATTCAAGATCTGTGCACATATTCAAGTACGTTCTAACATGCACAGCCAGGGGTTTTGTTCCTGCCATCACAGGATCCTGTTACAAACAGAGCGGGTTTTTTTCCTTTTGCTTAGCAATTATGCTGTAGCATTCTTAGGATTTGTTTACAATCAGTTTAATGCATACATTCTTGTGTATTTACGTGGCACAATCTGGTGCCAGGATGGAGAACCACCACAAACACAGTTGCAATCATCAGTTGTGGGCAGATCTGCAAAGTCAGCCTCAAGCTCCTCAAGGAAGAACTCAGGCCAGATCAGGTTTGATTATATGGGCCATTCTTTCTTTTTTAAAGAAAAAAACCACACAACATTACAAATTGCTAAAGTTTACCCAGTGCTGCACAAGAAAGAGGTTGGTAGTGAACATCTATCCATGCTTGATTATACTGCAGAGCTAAAATGAGTATTGGTTCATCACAAAAGATACAAACTGAAGTTAGATAGCTAGAGATACAAAGGCGTTGGACCAGCTGCATTAATACGTACGCTTGTACAACATTCAAATCCAACTCTGCATGTGCGTGTTGACATCAAAGGGACAGTGGGAACACGTGTCCCTAAACATGGGAACACCCAGAGGCTTCCAGGGATCGCCCCACTGCAATGCCAAGTGGTCCAAGAGTTACTCCTATGCCTATCTGAGCTAGCTGGGAAGTCAGGTGCACACACACACCACGGAACAAACACAAAACCAGACCACAGAGAACGAGAAGCCCCACTGGCAGCTCAGCACACTGTCACTAATAGCTAGTAGGTAGTACACAAGTGACTTGCCATGCTCGGTGTATGTGAACTATGGGAGCATTGCCCTCCTGTGTCCAGATAAAGCAGGGCTGCACTGAACAGGAGATTCTTTGTAAAGGTTCATCTACAAGCTGCTCAGCAGTAGTGCAGAAACTTTCTTTCCTGATGTAGAGGAAGTACTTCAACACATACATTGCACTTGGGCTTTTAATGCACTGTCCTGTTTTTCTGCATCAATGCCACCATCCTAACCTTCTTGCCAAAAAGAGAAAGAAAAACATACATATCACATTAAAATATATTATCCTTATCCTTGCCTGATCCTTCACTGATACAGGTGAATCAAACAAAAGAATAATCAGAAGTTTCAAAAAAATCTTTAGAAAGATAACGAAGACAGTCTATACTACGGCACAATCAATGAAGGCTTCCACATGCCATCAGCTGAGCTCTGAGAGATGCCAGAGAAGAAAAACACAGACACGTCAACCCCTCGATGTACGGCGTGGATCCAGAGCTACTCTCGCTGACTTTAAGCCTGCAGGACTGTTCAGTTTCCATGCATGTGGTCCAAGAATGCATATGTTGTATAAAGTGGCTATTTGTTTCAAGGCTGAAGTGAATTGTCACAGTTTTAACAACTAAAATGGAACATCAATCCATAAAAAGAACACATGGATATCTGTGCATTTATGTGCCAGGAAAGTAAAGGAAGGGGCTGCAGATCTAGCATCGGGTAAAGGCTGGTGTGTAAAGTGAACACTGTAATGTACAGCTTTAAAAAATAATACAAGAATTGCACATAGATCCATAGGAGAGAAGCACAGGCTCATAACTACGGCTGTCTGCTTTCCATCACCCGGGCCAGAGTATTCAGGATCGCTCTTCCCTCTGCATCCAGATCCATTCTTCAGAGCAACTCGGGAAACAACTCCTAGCCTACCAATACTGAGCAAAGATACTGTCTGTACAGAGGTTCCATGGGAAACGGCTGTTAGGGCACAGAAGGAAGTCAGCAGTGGCCTCTAAAAGTGAAAAAGCTCCTTCAAGTTGAGGTTTTAAAAATTCTGACTCTTCAATCCTCACTAATTCCTGCTCTAGTCCAAAACTCTGTCTGTGATGCTCTTTGAGCTCTTCTGACAACATTCCATTTTTAGGGTGTTGTCTATAGCAACATTAGAAAACACTGGTTACAACAGGCAGGGGCTTGCTGATGGTGCCCTGCCTGCTGGGGCTGTCCCTGCTTGGGCAGCCAAGCACTGCTGCAGGAAATATGGATCATGATGCTGTTGGTCATGGCAAACTTAGCAGCTCCCTCAATAATTAAACAACAGTGTTTTTGCCCCCTTGTTTTTACCCTTCAGAGAACTGAGTCTGCAGTAAAATTATCTTCATGTTGCCTGCTAGCTACACACAGACAAGTTCTAAACATTTTTATCTCCTGCCAACAAACCTGCAGAGCCAATTTCAGTCTCACTTTGCAGTATGGCATAAGTGACAAGAGCAGACCAAAACAAAACAGAAGAGGTGGCTTTTATTGTCATCCCTGATTCATAGCAGTGATTGTCAGAGAAGGTTATGTACGTCCCATCCATTTCAAGTCATGCTTTAGTGCTTTTTGTGATGGAAGGGGAATTTCAATGGTCCACCATGTGTTGTATTGTTCTTGTATAAATGTGGTTATGGCTACAGTACATCAACAGTCCAGACTGGTGGAAGTTGCCAAGGAAATAGGATAGACAAAGTGTGCATATTCTGCTTTTTAATGCACAGTCTCAAGCTAAGGGTAATGGTGTGATTAAGGCAGCATTGATGAGATCGTGGATCCATGGTTAGAAAGGATATGGGAAGGCAATGAGGCCGAGGAGGATGGAAGAGGACTAAACACAGCTGCTTGCTGCTCACTGACACTTGCCATGGTCAGTGGGAAAACTGCATCTGGGGAGGAAAGTACAGGTGGTGTAAAGTGGAAGAGAAAGATCAGAACCTGTTTGGTTGAGACCAAAGGAAAGAGGAGCACAGCCTGCTTGTGGGGGACTGGTTAAGCTGAGAGGAAAGGTGTGGTATGTGGAGTGAAAGCAAATGAGTGTTTTGTGGCATGGTGGATAATTCATCTCACATTCACCACTAATCCGTCACTGCTATTCACTAATCAATGCTACGTAGGAAATGACAGAAACTACCCAGAAGAGGAGGGCAATTTGTTTACTGCAGTAGTAGAAATAGTGGTATCAAAGCTTGCTCTCCTTTTCAGCCAGATATGAATCAAGTTACATACTGTCTGATCCAAATGCAGTCGTGTACGTGATCAATCTCTAGCAGGCCTGGCAAAAAAGTAAAGTTTCTGTCATACTTGGTACAGGATACAATTTCTCCAATTAGAACCTATTTGCTCAGAGTTGCTGGCTTCAATGTCTAGGCTGTTTTGTAACAATTGTACAAAGTGTGAGCCCTAGTGCAGGCTGGAGTGAGGGCTGGGGCAGAGGTGGGGATGCTTCACGAAAAGCAACAGGCTCTACAACTAGTGCTGCTTCATGAGTCTCACAATGCGATGAATTGAGTCTGTAGTGGCAAAAGCCAGATATTGACAACAAAGCCAGTCTTCCAGAATGATTCCACAGTCCCTCTCCAAGGACTTCTCTGCAAACTTGATCATCAGCAGCGTCCTTTTTATATCGAGCCAGTTCTGAAGTATAGCATCTCTCCGTGAGGGGTTGGAAGATGTACTGAGAGCATGGAACAAGTCCTCACGTGGACCCCAAAGCAGACACTGAAGGATTCCTTTGGCTTCTGATATCAAGATCCTCTCCGAAGGGTTGGGATTCAGCAGGCAGCTGGCAAGCTGTTGAAGCCCTTGGGAGTAGAGGGAACGGCAAGGAATCTTGGGGAGATCAGCACAAGTGTACTCCTTCTCTTTCAGCTCTGGATTCTCATCAAAGGGGTTGGGTAAGTGCAGCATTTCGTAGATGAGGATGCCAGTCTGGAACTCATCACACTTCTTGTACTGCGTTGCAGTGATGATTTCTGGAGCCAGGCGGGACTGATCCCGAAGGACCTCGGGATCCACCATATGACTCTTCTGCTTGGCCTGGGAGAAGTTGCTCACAATCAATCTGGCCGGGCAGGCAGTGTTGGGATTGGGTTCTGTGGCCTCGGGGCTCAGGGGGCTGCCTCCCGGTCTGGAGTGAACCAACAGCAGGTTCTCCAAGCGCAGGTCACAGTGTGTGATGTGATAGGGCTTCAGGTGCTCGAGGCCCAGGCACAGCTGCAGGAGCAGCAGGCACACCTGTCTCTCGTACAGGTCGGGGCTCTTGCTGTGCCGGGGCGCGGACTCCCGCACGAAGTCGGCCACCGTCAGCTGCGGCACCTCCCGAGTGATCACCACCACGCGGCTGCGGGGCTTGCTGATGGTGCCCTGCCTGCTGGGGCTGGCCCCGCGGGAGGCCTCTGGGCTGGAAGCAGCGTCTCTGTTCTTCTGCTCGGGCTCCTTCTCCTCTTCTTCCCGCTCCTCTTCCACATCCGCTGCGTCGTCGTCCTCCCACGGAAGGAGGCGAACTGGCACTTCAGCAAGGAAATGGCCACAGTCCTGCTGGATGTTGAAGTTGATAGCCAGGCTCTGCCGGATAGACAGGCTGTGATAATACTGCTGGGACTCCTTAGCCTTGCTCTTACAAATCTGGGGGGAAAAATAAACAGAACAGACATAATTCTTTAATTCCTAAATTCCATATATATTTTTTAATATGTACTTTGTTGATGGGATCTCCAGTCTAGGCCTAAACACGAGCAATGAACATTTTTTTTTAATGAACTGACCTTGGCAGACTGTCTTAAGGCACCCAAACAGTTTTCATTGGCTAGTAAGCAACTGCAGAGCAATACATGCAGGCATCTCTCCCTCTGCCTAGATGATCCAATGGAAAGCACAACTCTGGTTTTTAATCAGAACAGCAGCTGATACATGATAAATGCACTGCAAAGCTTTTTTACAGTTACTTGTTTACCCGTATCATTTTATTGCAAGTTCTCTCAGCTTTGTGTGAAGCTTGAACAAGATAAAAATAATCAATAGCAGTAGGGGATACAAAGAAATATGCAAAAAGTATTTGACCAAACGCTTGCAGGTGGCTGAAGTTAGCATGGCATGACAAGTCAACCCCTGTCAGCTGGGTGACTGGTGTTTGCTCCTTGCCCATTGTAACTGGAAGTGAAATCCATGAGCTGCAGCAGTGTGTCTGCAGTGAGGGGTGATGTGTGCATGGCACAGGCTGCTGCCAGGCAGACTTGGCTCAGGTGATGAATGGACAATCAGTAGAACATGGTACCTTAATTGCTTTCAATCAATTATCAAGATCCAAAATACGGTTTGTTTTTTTGCCATATATACTGTATTTATGTCCAGAAGTATCTTATTGATATATACCTTATCAACATAGTGATTATCCTTATTAATTGTTTACACTCTCATAACAACTGGCAGCTCCAACCCCTGACAAAAGTCACTGGACAAGCCTTATAAGAGTCTCTGTTTCTAAGGCATTAACTGATTAAAATTACAAAGATTCAGCTGTCTTGACCTTTGCATATTAACCTTAGTTCTACGGAATTCAGAGAGATCATTCACAGCATGTAAGGTTAAGTGTATGTTTTAATCTTTTACATGGTTAGTCTAAATATTCATTTGCTATAATGCACCAACAGGTTTTAAGTGCAAAGTTCAGAGAAGAAAAAAGAGGCAGTCATCTTTCTCCAGATGAAGCTACAGCTTCCCTTAGCTCATCTCTGAAACCAAGGAAAGCCAGATAACTAAGGTGAGCACTTGTTATACACAGTCACCCCACCAAGAAACCCAGATCTCATCCTAGCCCCAAATGTAAGCATTAGGTGACTTTTCTTCCTGTTTCTCATTTTTCCCCTTCTCAGACCTTCTGTAGCGAAGTTATAAACTTACCTTTCAGTAAAACACACATAAATTTTTCATATTTTACATGCTTATGTGATTAAGAAATATAAATGTGAGATTTAATCTTTTATGGTAGTTGATCAGAAAACTGCATTATCACATAACCATAGGAACCAGACAAAATTGTACCAACATTCTGATTGTCCTCTTATCTTTGAGACTCTGCGTATTTCCGTACTTCACAAGCACTTACATTTCCCTACTCATTATGTACACTAAAACTGCCTGTTTATAACTGCCACAAACCCACAGAACTGATTTGAAAAATGCATTTTCTAGTCAATTTTATTTATGAGAGGAAATGTTGATCCTTACCCTGTTTATACAGTGGCTTTTGCTCATTTAAATTTTCAAATGTATTTTACCCTGTTAGAGGAGAAGTGAGCTCTCAGTGGCATGTGCGTCCCCAGTCCCTCCTCTCAAGGGTTATAGATAGCCATAACCTTTGAATTATATAGAAAAAGAAAATGCCAGCTGATTGTCTTTGAGACTGAAGTCTCCAGATTGATTAAATACTTAATACTGCACAGAAGACAGAACTAGAAAAGCTACACAGACAGACTAATATATATATGTTGAATGTACACACATGGTGTGTATCAAATCTGAGTGGGAGAGGAGCTATTAAGGAAAACAAAATTGTTCCATCTTCTATGACCTTCAAGTCCATGGCCTTTTTCTTGCACAGCCAGCCATGGGAATACTCAATTCCAACTGCAGAAAAGGTTCAGCATGTTGTAATTCAGCCTTTAGTTTTTAAAAATACTTAAGTGACCTAATTAAAAAACCCAACAAAAAACCTCATTCTGAAAGAGTTTAATTTTAAAGTCAAGTTTACTTGCTGATAAAAAATGTTGAGAACCACACTTGGCCTTAGCTACTGCACTCTATTTCTTAATCCACAGAGGATTTCTAGTGCCACCAGTCAGCTAAAACTGATATTCTGCTAGGAATATATAATCCACAAAGTATGTGCTCTGAAAACAATATACACATCTCAGTTTGGTAAATATAAGGCTTTTTTTAAAGTTATGGAAAGGATTTCTCCTTGCCAACAGAAAAGCAAAGGAATCAAGACTTTTTCCTAGTTTCTAATTTTAGCCTAAGGCAGCCTCTTTTTCCTACCTACTTCAGAGAATGTTCTCAAATTTACTCCTATTTCAGTTAAAGCTGGAGATAGGATCTGTACCTCTCAAAATCAGCTTTGTTCCCTCATTTTAGTAAGCATGGCCAATCCCAGAACTGTGAGAGCACAGAAGCACACTTTCATCCATGCTTTATGGATGTGGTGATGCTTTCTTCTCATTTAGAAATGGCTGGCCATGCACATCTGCATCCAAAGGCATCCAGCTGTTGGTGCAGAGGATGTTTTTCCTGAGCCAGTGGCCTGCAAGGCCAGTCTCATGTGTTTGGTCATCCCTGAGAAACACCTCTCCAGCCTACTAAACCCACCCCAAAGCAGTTCTGCTTCTCTATCTTCTTTCTTTTTCTTTCCACTATTCAGTCCTAAGTCAACTTCACTTCAAATTTAAGTGACAGCCCTTCTCCTTGCTGATTGGCTAAAAATTGATTCCTGATTCCCATCCTTGAATATGATACCTTTACAACTGGGGAAAATGTAACTTTTCCCATCTTCTTTGTTTTATTTTTGAAAATACCCAGCCCTTACTTCTCCTATCTTTATTCCTAATACTCTGATTTGTGTTGCACTTTTCTGGATTCTCCCCATGGATTAGATTTTTCTGAAGAGTGGTACCTATAATGAATTCAATATTGCAGCTGAGACCTCTCCAGCAGTCAGCAGAACAAAGCTTTGTGTCCAATGATCCTCAAAACACTTTGCAGGAAGAGTAAGTTACATTACTAACTCCATGTGTTCTTGAAAACATTCAGAGCACTGTCCATTCTAAAGTAGGAAGCCACAGCAGGGCCAAACTTTCCCCAAAATTAGTTCTTAAATTTCATGAGGTCTTGCTTCAGACTCCTCTCTATATGAATAAAACAGAATATAGGTTATCAACAAACCAGACACTAAAATGATGGCATTCATTAAAAGAAATCCTCCTTATTGTGCTGTTAAGGAATCTAACCAATATAGGAAAAAAATCTCTAATCCCACAAAAGGCCAATAGTGATGGCTTCTGGACACTTCCACTTCTCTTGTTTATTACAGAGAAGTAGATGGGTACATGAACCTGTATTCAATATCTACAAAGACAAGAGAGCTGAGATCTGATTCAAGATGTATTTTCTGCTTCTTGCTTTTTGTTTACAAACCATGAAGTGAGAAGTGGAAGAGGCAGCTGGGTTATTTCAGGCTGATTAAATTGCTGACTACACAAACACTAAAATTTGTACACTGGGCACTCTGCAATTGTCAGGAGGAAGGGAAAGCTGGGCTTTCTGGAGGCAGCACCCAAACTCAGAGCGTGGTAACAAATCAGACACCTGTCTGAATTCATAAAGCAGTTACTAGAAGACAGACCTGCAGTGATCTGATGTTCCTGTAAGTGTCTGGCTTCTCTTTGGGTAAGTCTTGGGGTTTTACACTGCACTATTCAGATTCTTTTACACTGCAGGTTCTGCTCAGAAGTCTACTTTATATTACCATTTTGCAATAGAGTAGTAAATACTGGTGTTTAAGACCATCAATGGGTAATTATTCTCACCAAGCCTTTTGTACTTGAATAACTCCACTATCACCTAAAACTACCACCTGAATGACAAAGATTTAAAACTCTCAGAATGGTTTGAGTTGGAGTTTAAGTTTTGTGACTGAAGTCAGTATTTACATTTGAAAAAATTTAGGGAACAAATTGTGAAATTTATTGGCCTCCCTAGCAAGTATTTTCAACTGCTGGTGATGAATTGCTAAAGGAGTGCACACAGAGCTGCTTTTCTGCTTGTGATGGTTAATTCTGTGTCAAAGCTGGGAAAAAACATATAGCCTAGTTTCCTTTGCATTTTTAAAGCTTTTCTCTGTTCCAGTCATCTACTAAAAAAGGTGGAAATCCTGTTACCTTTTACATATAGAGTATGCTGAATACCTGTTTTTTGGCTCAGGAAGAAAAGGTGAAAGCACTTTGACTAAAACACTAATACAGAAAGTAGGATCAATGAGTCATTTACTATTTGCTTTAATGAAATACATCCAGCTGAGCTATGAAGATATGGTACGTGATAACAGCTCAAAGGAAGGTGTTGATAAGGGCTTGGCCAGACTTATTTCATGAGCTGATAAAGAGCTGGTTGTTCAAAAGATGAAGCAATGTTGGTGAAAAACCCTTCCATATGATGCAAGAAAGCAATGAGAAAGAAAGAGAGTACAGGTAGGGAGGAATGCACAGTATCCATCTTCCTTTTCACTGGAATGCACTGTCATCATGTATATTTTCTTTAATGCATCCACATGAACTAAACGTCTGTCACGTTTATAGGGACGGGACAGGTTTCTTTATACCCTGCCACTTCAATTTTCCTCAGTGCTCCTAGCCCAAGAAGCAGGATTTGAACATTTCAGAGCTTCTACAAAATGTTCTGCGTTAGCTTTTCTTCTTCCTTGATGAGTCCCGTGGCCTCCAGTGCCATCAGCTGACTCTCAGTTCCCCAGCAGGGAATCTCATTTCCACTCTGTCCCGTGCATTTCACACGGCGTCAGTGAACTTACAGCACCACGAGTATTGTGGGAAATGAATTTACAAGCGCTGAAAATGAGAAACACAGAAGATCACAAAGACTGTGCCATCTGTGCCACTTTGTTGTATTGCACAGAGGGACAACTGCAAATGAAATTCTGTGTAGAATGAAAGCTTGCTAATCCCAAATTGATAGCTTGTTCTTGGCACAACCTTGTTTTCCAAGGAGGCCAGTTTGATCTCTGATTGACCTCATTTTCTTGATCTGGCCTTGGAATAGAGCTTTGACTTCTTAATGATGTGCCAAAACACAGAATTCTGTTTTGCTGTGACTGGGAATGGGCTGGAAGCTGGATGTACACTGCTTTGTTTTGATCTGAAGCACAAAGTTCTGGGACAACCTTTAACAATGCTCCTGACAGGAAGCTCCACTAGGAAACTGAATTACCAAATAAAACCACCTCAGCACACTGTGACAAACTAAACATGACTAGGAAATAATTGTCAGCTGCAACACAAAATTGCCAGCCAAGTTCAGCCCAGTGCTGCTTACTTCTGCATTCCTATGTTTTATACCTGGGACACAAACCTTACCAGGAATCCTAAGGTTTTACTGCTAGGAGAACTTCTGCTGCCCTGCAGCAATCAAAGCAATAAATTTGAACTGCTCCTTCTGAGCTGTTTGCACCTCTGCAATTCCTGTTACCCCACCTGACCAGCACTGCCACACGTGCCTGTGGCCAGAGCCAGCTGGGTTCTATGGCTGCTGTTCTGTATGGACTCTGAATCATGGCTTCTGTGAGTCAGCCTGTGAAACTGGACAGTGTCTGCTTTGAGAGTTTAATTCTGAAAGTGGAACCAGTTTATGTCACTGACACAGTAGCTATATTGTCTGTTATTCCTTCTGAGTAATCTAATCTATTTATTTATTTTTTAATAAAAGACGTCCCTACCACATCAGTGCCTTAGTCAATTTGTGTCAGGACACTAAGAGCAGAACTCATCCAACCTGCTGAGTCCAAAGAGCTGGTGCTCTGTGCTGCTTTTACTTTGGTGTAACCTTTTCACCACATATTTGGAATTACTGATAAGACTGTGGTTTCAGGGGAATGTTTCTCCATATTGCCCCAGATCTACCAACAACTAAGAAGGTGGTACTGCACTTAGGTGAAAGAAAAACACCTCAGGGTCTGGAATTTTATGGAAACCTTTCTTGAAAGGGAACTTATATTTTTCCATTTGAAAAAGTACTTTTCTGATCACGACTTATGTACTGGTTTTATTTCCAATGTTTCAGTCAAAATAATTTCCACATGGCTTCCTGCAGCTATTTTTGCACAGGGTGTTTACTAGCAGATTAGGTGAGAGTTGAAGCAAAAAGCATTATAAAGTGCTGTGAAACAACACACCCCTATGAATGTTTCCTCTTATATCCACCCCAACAGAACAAGTTGTGCTCGTTCTCCACCAAATTTGTCAGAGCATCTTTTACTGGGGAAACCACCAGAATGGAAAAGTGCACTGGTACATTCACCTCTACAAATCATTCATTGTTCTAAATTTAATTCAGCAGTAGTTAAATAGTCAAAGCTGAATTTTTAACAATGCTTTTGTAATTATATTTTTGGAAATAGAACACTAAAATGCCAATTTTATGTATCAAGACTATTAGCACTGTTTGGGGGTGAATCTCTGATTTTCTACAAAGAGAATAATAATTTAAAAAATCTCATTATGACATTGTTTCTCAAATCTAATATTAAAATCATAAAACTTAAGAACTGTCTGAATTGTTAGCCAGTGCTGCTTGGGTAGTTCTGCAAAACTCAAAAGAGCTACATTAATTTACACTGTCCAGAGATGCGGCTCCATATACACTTTCAAAGTGTATTTCTAAGACTTGATCCAAAATAACAGGAAGACTGTTTTGGATTCAATTGGCACGCCAGTAATTTTCATCTCACTGCTTTTTCCACCCTGTTTTGGGGACGAGGGATTTAAAGTGGCAGGAAGACACAGGTTATTTGTTGAAGGTAGATTGCTATGTAGTTTGGCTCACACAAAATACACCCATGGTAGTAAAAACTAGCATATTTGTTAAAGCTAAATTCTCCAACTCTCTGTGTAATGAAACAGCAATCTGTGGTTAGGACCTTTTGGACAAATCAGATCCTGGAGCAATGGCTTGTAAGTCAAAGATCAACTTGGGGCCAACACCTTCCTCTGTCACATTAAGTGCCAGGGGGGTATTTTCAAGAGAAACTTTTCCTCTCATCTAACAGCACAACAGCTCCTGGTGATCTCCAGCTCAAGGATGTTTTGTGGATACTTCACTCACATCTATTACAATGCAATAAACCTTGCTAGTCAGAGAACTATTTTTAAGAAACCTGAATTATGAAAAGGAAAATTTAGCACCTATTTGACCATGTTACCTTGCTGTTCTTTCTTCTCTCTGGCTTTCTACAAGGGAAAGGTATTTCGGAGGACATGAGATATCAGACCAATGACACAGGTTTTGCCTGTCAGGGAATATTTTACAGGCACATCTGTGATGTGCAAAGAGATATCACAAGAGATAGTTAGTGATAACTCAAACCTGCCCATATAGAAAAATACCACTTTGGGCCCTAGAAGCAATCCTTTTGCATCATTGCATTAAAGCGAAACCCTCCAAGCCAGCCATGAGCAATGCCAGATGCTGATTCTGAACAACAGCTGACTGCCAGATACTCTCATGGTCTGGCTCTCCTTGGCTGCTCTGTACCACTGCACATGGCAGCTCCAAGACATCTGTATTTCATTTCACATCTTTTCCAATAAGAAGACCTTAATAATTAACACAATATAAATGGTTAGACCCGATACCTGCTTTAAAAAGATACCTCTTCAAGTCTCAGAAAAACATATTAGCTGCACCAATCTTACCTTTCAGTTTTTTATATCTTACTTGTAAACAGTCATGCAGGAGTGGTAACAACATTTTGTTCCTGTAAAGCACCACCCTTGTGAGAATGTGAAATATAAGGAATAACAGCTCAGGCCTCACACATCTGTGTCAGGCAATAAATGTTTTATCTCAGTTTCAACAAGGAGGAGTCAGAAGTTCAGTGATTTAGTCAAGGTCACACAGGAAGCCTGACAGTGCTATGAGTCTCAGCTGTCCTTCTCACTATCTTCCTACCAGATAAGCGTTGAGAAATGCAGAGTTACAGCACTCAGAAAGAACTACCTATATAAAAGTTCATGAAATAACAATATCTGGGGAGATAGCTGCCAGCTAGGCACTCATATATTAGCAGTAAATCTACTAAACCTTATTTCTTTAATATAGCTGAAGAATTTATAAGGCAAACACTGATGGCTAGACAGAGCTTCTGAAAGGCTGGTAACGAGCACTGGTGGAAATCTAAGACCATGTATGGGAACAGAAAAGTCTATTACCCTAGAATTTACACTTAAAATTACATGGCTCTGAAAATGGAGAACTTTTCAATTTCTTAGGAAACCTTTCCTAACTAGGAGTGATGATTTAATTTCTTCTGCATGCAGGTGAATCAAAGGATTTTGTTACTGCGAGTTCTCAAAAAACTGCCAACACGCATTAAAAGAATACAGCTTTTCTTTCAAAACATCATTAGGCAGTGACCATAGTAAAGACTAAGATGTGTTGATTTCTCTTTCAGTCACTTTGGAGCTGCAATAAAAACATGCAATTAAACAGCAGGTACCAATGCCACAGATGGGTGTGGACAGAAGGAAGAGCCTGTATCTTGGGAACCTTGCTTCTCACCCGTCTGCCAGCAGTAGCCCTATCACTACGGGACGTGATGCAGAGTGTGGCTTGAGTTGGGTGGCACAGTTTTGCCACCCAGCCCTGGGGTCAGCATTTCTGCAGCCCCTCTCACCTTGACGGCGTAGTTGTTGAGGGGATCCTTGGCGTAGGAGGCGGGGTAGTAAACGGCGTCGCCCGCCTCGCAGCACGGCTTGTCACTGGTGAGCCGGAAATCCGACCAGCTGTCCACGCCGAAGCGCAGCTGGTCCTTCTGCCCGGCCATGAACAAGTCCTCACATTTCAGTGCCAGCTTCTTCAGCGAGTCAGCGTGCAGGCTCCGGATTTTGCCCACCACCTCCTCCCTGTTCTCGATGCCTCGATAAAGTGCTTGTCTCTGCGGCTTCTGGACGCCTCGGCCCTGCTTGGCCTGCGAGAGGCGCCGCCCCGTCAGGGACTCCATGCTGGTGGAACAGCGCTCCTTAATACTGATAGTGGTTAGGCTGGAAACACTGCTCGTCGCCGAGGTGGCTGCCCTCAGCTTCTCTGTCGGCCTGTCCAAGGAATCTCCCGACTCGTTGTCCAGGACTTTGAGCTCCAGGCTGACTGAGGAGCAGGCGCTGCTTGCTTCCCAGTTGGTGTCAATGTCATAGGTGGGGTTGGCCATGATGCACAGGTTGTTCTCCAGAGCCTGCTTCTGGAGATCTCGGGGAGTTGGCTCTGTGTTAGCTCTCAAAATCGTTTTCTTTGGCAGTGGAGGTGGTGTTGGCTGCAGGTTGTTTGTTGTCTCCTGATCTGCCAGTCCTCCAAAGGCAATGGCATCATCCAAAGCTCCCTTGGGTTGCCTGGGCTGTTTTGGAGGGATCATGGCTGCTCTGGACTGCCCTGTGGAATAAGATAATAGTAAGAGAGGATTAAAGTACTTCATATGTGCTGCTCCTGTTTGCACTCTGAAAAGAAGCTTAAGGCAAAAACTCCCCAAAACCCTGACTAGGACCCACCCCCCCAACATTTCAAAAACCCCACGATACATATATGAAAAGATGAACTAATTAGAAAGTAAATGACCAAATCAGCATCATATATATCTAACTACAGCCAGCCAGTCTTGATTTGACCTTGGCATATATACTGAAATCAGCTTCAGTGCTAGCAGTGCTGCCATTTTACATCCAGCAGATCAATGACAAGAACTGCAAGCAAAAACCAAACCTCCGTTTGACACTTTGGCCAAATCCAGTTTCAGCAATTACACTCAGTGTCCTATAATTTCTTCTGCAGTCAACTGACATAATATCATTCCTTATTTTCTATTCAAATGTGCTAGAACTAAGGGTGGATAACAGTCCATAAAACAATTGGGAACTGCGCTAGACAGGCTGAAAATCCTATTTCAGAATGGAACCCAGAAACTGCCAGAAACAAATAACACAGTTTAGATACTCTGGTGGTCACAATAAGGCAGTCAGGATTGCCCCAGCAGATTCACACAGTGAAATCAAGGAAGTTAAGCCAACTTTCACTCAAGTTGACAAGTGTGTTGCCATCAAGAGCAGGATCATATTTTGACAGAAATAGTTTCTACCCTGCAATTAAAACTCTAGTGCCCCCCTCCCCCTGACTGTAACTTCTCTAATGCATTTGCCTTCCTAACTTGCCACAGGTACCTTTGTTGGCAATGTTACGTTCAAAGATAACCAGACCTGGCTTCACTCAAGAGATCCCAAATGGCAAGTTACGTACACATGGGCTGGGATTTTCTAGTTTCAGACATTTGTGTGAATCCAGGGGAGATAAACTTCCTGTCCTGTGTTCTGGATGGCTTTTATCAAGGGCGTTTATGTTTCATAACTGCCAGAGTCCTTGGACATGCAGAATAAATAAATGACAATAATACATGGAGAATAAAAACTAATAAACACACAATACAAATGACCAGCTCTGGGACAATTAAACTGTTGTTACTCATATCAAGAGGAGATCCTTCCAATCAACTGCTATTTTCAGAGAGATTATTTTCTAAGCTTTCTGCTTCTCCTGGGAGGTTCACTGACTGTCATGGTAAGGTAGGAAGCCAACTCCGACGGTTGCAAACAGCAGATCTGAAATGGATGCTCTGAATAATTGCAGCTGAGCATCTTTTCTAGTAAGGGAACAGACACTATAACTATTTGACTATCTATAATGTGCTGAATCATAAAATAATTTTGGCTGAAAAGACTTTTAAGATCAGAGTCCAACTGTCAACCTAACACAGCCAAGCCCATGAAATCCCTGCAAAGAGAGGACTAAACTGGAAGACTAAGGGGATCTAAGATTCAGATCTGAATTACATCACTTCAATCCATAATTAATAATGAATGACTTTGCAGTTTGCAAAAAGAAAGAAATATTAGCTTCCTTTGCATGCTAAGATACGTTGTTGCAGTTTTTATGAACGCTACAGAACCTGAAATCCACGTGGCCAGGATGTACCAAACCCTGCAATGCTGGGATAGAATGCTGAAATACACCTCCTCATTTCGGAAGATCAGAGAGGATCATATTTTTATATGTATCCACAAAGAAAACAGCCTTACACTCTGCTTTCTTAACATTTGTTCTCTTTTCAGTCACTCCAAGGAGACAACATCCCAAATGAAAGTTCTATCCCCGTCTTTTGTTTAAGCTCCAGAAACTCTCAGAAGAGCCTTATGGATTTCATGATAAGCCTGGCTATTCCAATGTTTGAAAAATCAAGTTTTGAGCAGGAAATTCTATTAGTTTTGTACATACCTAATATTCAGGGAAGACTGCAAATCATTGTAAAGGTTGCTGAAAAAAAAATGTAACTCTTGGAGGGCTCAGGCAACCCCACTGCTCCTTTGTATTGCAGCGAGTGTTTGCTGTGCTGCAGCATCGAATTCTGGTGCCAGCTGGGCACGACAGGAACTCTGTCATGAAGTTCCTTTTGCAAAGGTGAAGTGTGGTGTGATTCCAAGTCAAAAGCAGAATTGATGTCTGTGTGCCAGACACACATCCAGATGCCTTTTGCTTAATCCTGAGACAAGTTCATTTCTACTTGATATCCAATTCTCTTACTCATGCAAACATGTGTCCTCTTCCACAACTGCTCAGTCTTACAAAATCTGTGACCTATGTACTTCTCCCCAGCAACACTCTGTGCTAAAGATCACTGGCCTATTTTCTCTTCCTCAGCCTCCTCTCCACTCTGCTGAGACAGCCTGGGTTTTACAGAGACACTGATCAGGAGGCAGTTTGCTAACGGGCCTTGCTTGTGGGACTTGCTAACCCAAGGATGCACAGGTGCTAGAGGGAAACAGGGAAACACATCAGAGCAAGATGCACATCCTGAGCAGCAGCAGCAGCACCACCAGAAGCCCTCTCCAGGAAAGGTAAGATTTAAAACAGTGCTACTGCTCAATTCTCTTCTTTTCTGTCTGCTTTAATGACTCCATCCTTCAAAAGCCACTCACACAGAGGAGGGTGTTGAGACTGCAACCCATGTTGCTTTTGCATAGCTACTGGCACTGTGACATCCAAACAGAATTGGAGAAGGTTTTCATAACAAGAAGTTGTTTTTTCAGATGTCTGGAGGGGGTGGCAGGTTCCAGAGAACTGAATGTACAAGTCATTCTGTAGTTACTGTTTCAAGTACTCTCAGCTGAGAAAAAATGAGTTTGTATAATATGCTATGTTACAGTGTAGTTTCTTCCTACAAGAACAAGTTTTCCATATTGAAATCTAACCATCTGTATTATCCAGTTGAAAAGTTTCATGTCTGCACTATTTCTATGCTGAGTTCTAACACTGTACAATTCTTTCATAGCTATTGGGCCAATCCTCCAGCTCAGCTTTCCCCAAGCATGGCAGGAAACTACACGGCCCAATTTTTATAAAATCATTGCCTACCAAGAAAAAGATGGTCTTAAATGTTGTCCGTGTCAAAGGCACAAGCATGTCCTTCTGCATAGAAATACTAGCAGAGCATTAATTTATTTTTCTTGCCTATCCTTTCCTTCCCCCCTTGAATGCTTAAACTCATCATTTCCTTACCTACTGCACAGACTCTCCAACATTGCAAGTTCAGCCTGAGCCACGCACTTGGGAGGCAAAATGAAAAGGAAGGACAGGGACAATATTAGGCTACCACTTTGAGAGATCTTTGAAGTGGACTCCAGACTGCTCAATGACAGAAAAAAATTTAACTCTTTACAGACAGCAGATTTCTAGAGAGCTTTAAATAATTCTACAGTTCAATAAGATCTTCCATTACAGAATCTCACTACACTATTTAAATATTAATGCTTAAGTCTCCAGACACCATGCAGAGTTCTGAAACTCTGAAAGATGTCTGAGAAAGGCATTTAAGTTTAATTTTTTCTGGGTAACTGATTTATCATCAGACTTCGCATTGCAGCCTATTTATGTTAGCAGCTGAAACTATCAAATCTGACATCACTCCTTAATAAACACTTATCCTGACTGATAAAAATAACCAAACCATGAAAAAAACCCACAAATGCATCAAGTACCTTCCAACCACTGCAAAAGCTACCATCATGCTTCACAGCCCCAATTCCAATAAATGCTGTCCACGTATACCACTAATCTATAAAACTGTCCTGTACACAGATTTGCATTAAATCCTCCATTGTTTACACAGGTATTGTTAATTGAATAGTTAAAATCTTACCAGAATGATTATGTATGTTAGAGAAAGGGAAGCTAACATTTGGTAAGTAACATTGGTGAGGCAGGTCCAGTGTGTCAGCAGTAATTTGAGACTGGGCACAGGTCTCTTGGGAGATGCAGGTAAGAGAAGTCTCACTTTCTTTGCTTGGTGACTTGTCAGGTCTTGCTGCCCACCCTCCATGACACCATGTTAGACATTACCTGTGCTAATCATATACTACACAAAATGCACCAGACTGATGCTGTAATCACTGTCTGTCACTGAACTGTCAGTTTTCATTAACAATGATCTCATTACTTTATTTACAGCCTGGCTAAAGCACTGTTTTCTGTCCTGGTCTAACTGACTGACTGAGGCAATGCCCCATGGCAGACACTGTGATTGGGATTTGGGATTTTTTTCCCAGTGTCAGCAATCACAAAGCCTAGAAGCTCAGCCTCCTTTTTTCCCCATTTCTTTAGGTGTAAAGAGAAAAACAGCTGATAATGAAATAACCTATTCTTTTTTCAATGGCAGAAATACTATCCCAAGTATACTGAGAATACCTTAATCTACTTACAGCCATGCAAATTCAATCAAGTCAATTTCCCCAACAAATTCAGACAAAGACAGAACAATTTAAAGATTTGTAAAGGAAAGGCTTTGTCTTCCTTATCATCAGTTACAGGGCTTACCTGAATTAACTTCTGTAACAATAAAAAGCAACCTTACAAAAGAAACATTCAGGCCCTTCCTTACACATTTGAACATTTGTTTCTTCATCTTGATTCAAGTGGTAGCCTCTGGATTTTGTTAAATTGTTGATACCACAGGTCTCCCTCATTGCAGTTCTGCTCACCACATGAGCACCCACGCCATGATCAAGCCAGACTCTTACTTTGATAAGCTGAATGGATTCAGATTCTGAATTAGTCCCTATGAAGTGCTTGCCACAATACCAGGCATTTACAAAGCTTTTCTTTAGAGCTTGTGCAATTTTTAAACATTCTTCTTAAACTGTGGGCACCAGAGCCTGACTGTGACCATGGCAGTCAAGAACCTTTCTCCTTCTACTCAAGTTTCCTCCTATTTCTACAGCCAGGATCACACCTTATCCTATCACCATCGTGGGATCACATAAAAGCCCCAACTCTTTTATGTTGCACCCGATTCCTGGAGGAGAATGCTCTGTTTTGTAAGGCTTGTCTCTTGGAAGGCCAAACCAAATATAATTGAGGGCAGTACCTGACATAAACTATTACCTGACTGCAGATGAAAATTTACCAAGGCTTGCAATTATTTCTGTTCATGACACTTCATGAGTGCTAAGGCATCATGACGTGGCAGAACTGAAGATTAGCTATTTATCAAAGTAGAGACATATCATCTGCTTTTTAATAAAAACCATAGAATATGTATCAGATTAGTTTAAAAGGTGAACGTTGTGCATTATGCTGCAAATTGAGATGTTCACGTGATGTATTTTACAAACTACAAACTGTAGCATGTAGCTCTAATTGCAGCTGAGGCAAGAGTCAAATGTGATGTAACTTCTCATATTATCCTTTCTTCCAGTTTCACACACCAGTATTTGTTAATTCTCTAAAAGATAAGGTTTTGCTGCCTAGGTGATGCAATGTGTGAAAACAAATAGGAATTATTCTCTGTCTCTACCTAGAAATCTCTCTGTTGCCATCTGAACTAGAAAGTGAGGTTGCTTGAATAAAGCAGAAAGCCTTTGAAGGGCAGCCAGGGAGCTCAGTGCCATTTAGGGAAGCATTGCTCCTACCAACAGGCAGCTCTCCCAGCCAGAGCCAGGCAAGCCCCAGAGCTCACTTAACCCTTTCACACCAAAAGGTTCCTTTGGAGACAGCACAGCTCAAAGTGAACCAACGGTGAGGAGAAGATTTTGAATAAATTGCTTTTATGGTTTTAAAAAGAAACATTCAGACTTAGGAACAACACTAATACAGGCCAGGACTGATGGAAGGGATCTCTTGAGACAGTCAGGCAGGGTCAGCTGGAGCAGGTTGTCCAGATCCTCTCCAGTTGGGCTGTGAATATCTCCACAGACAGAGCTTCCAAAACTCCTCTGAGCAAGCTGTTCCAGTGTTTGATGGTATTTGCTGCACGGGGTAAACACGGTACAGGCAGTTCTGATGCAGCTAGACCTCAACTGCCTGGATTCTGTCTGCAATGTCCCTGTCTTCTAAATACAGCAAATATAGATACAGATACATATCTCACTAAATTGAAAATAGTTCATTAAATCTATGAGTAATTCACCAAAAAGATACAGATTTTAGTTTTCCTCCTTAGAGGAAGAATTTCTTGGTAGATGTTAACATCACACTTGGACAGGATATTTTTCCTCCTTATGCTTTATGAACAACACCTAATTAATGTTTTAATAGCAGAATGCACTAATAAGCTTGCCACTAATTTGCATTTAAGCAAAAAAAAAAAAAGCAACACTTTCACTGAATGTCGAAGGAATGCATGCACCTGAGGGTTTGAAGTTTAGTCCTTGATCCCTGAAACCTGTGTGGACATGCCAAACCCCCTGTACTCGTGAACCATCTCAATCAATTTACTCTTGGCCAAATACTTAATAAGTTGCTGGGTTTACAGGATTGGAATGTTCAAAAAAGATGTATTGGGATATCCTGGAATGTAAATTAATGAGAGATTTTGTTGTTCTAGAAAACCTGGCTGTAAGTATCCCTAAATTCACAGTACTACAAATCAAAATGCTTTAGAAAATTAGGCTGATAATATTGATACTGTGCATTGGGAGATGCTGCTTTATCTTGCTCCCTTATCTCCCAGAGAAGCCCTGCATCCATGGATCTCTTTAATGAGTCAGGAATTCAGTAATCTTTGAGTAGTACCTTCAGGACATTCATATCTCATTGGGAAGGACCAAAAGTAAACTCTGACTAGGATAAGAACAGTTTCAGCCAACAGAAGATGGGTACAAATATTTTGGCAGTTATTGATGCTCTAAAATAAAAAGCCCTAGTTTTTGCTGAAGTTTAGAAAAATATTGAATTTTATTTATTCCTTCTAAAGAAATTAGGTAATTTGCTCTGTGTTTTAAACCTCTTTGACGAAACTTCCTCCAAAGAGATAAAACACTGTTGATTTTAAAAATCATCTGAGATGTTTATCACTAAGGGCAATTAAAAGACTCTTTTAAATTACAGGAAAACAAACCTTTGAGTTTGTTGAATCTTCACTTTCTTGGTTATGACCTCTGAATGAGACTATATATCTTTATTTTCTGTAAATCAATATTAAACAGTTAGGCATTAAAAGCTACCCTTATGAAGATGTACTGAGCTGTTCAGAAGAAAAGGCTGTTGACACCCTGGAAAGGTATCCAAAATCTGATCCAGTTCCTGTCCACTCACCTAAATTGCTGTAGGTAGCACTGCAGGTACTCAGATCAGGAGAATTTGGAGCTTCTTCCTTCTCCTCCTCGCCTGGTGGCCCGCGGGCGGATGAGACCGGGATGACGGAGGCGCTGCCCCCATTGTCCTGCTTCACAAACACAGCTCTGGGGACACGAGGGGACAGCTCTTCCAGGGTCGGGTCATCAGGCACTTGACTGAAACAAACACAACAACGTCACCTGGGGACCCAAGCTGGGCACTGTGTCTGCAGAAGGGGAATGAACTGGGAAAGAAGAGAGTTCTTTCACCCTCCTTTCCTTAGAACAATTATCAACAGTTGTTATTTTCCTTAGT
Source organism: Urocynchramus pylzowi (assembly GCA_013397555.1). Taxonomy (NCBI): domain Eukaryota; kingdom Metazoa; phylum Chordata; class Aves; order Passeriformes; family Fringillidae; genus Urocynchramus; species Urocynchramus pylzowi. The sequence goes on from VZRH01007149.1 coordinate 478,132, forward strand.
GAGAAGAAACAACTTGTGACTGAAATAGTAACATGTTAGTTACTATTATCATGATTATAATAATATATATAATATAATAGATTATGCCTTTGATATAAAAGGTAAAATAAAATGTTTTACAGCTTGACCACCATCAACATCCGTACTCATAAATATGCAGGCATGATTCTGGGTAAAGTGTGTGGGACTCAGGACAGCAGCAGAGTTTAGGGTGCTTTTTACCAGTGCAAACAATTGTGCCTCAAACAAATATAACAAGGTATAGCAAGGGGGATTAAGTCCCAACAAGTGCATAAAACTTCAATGATATGTTTTCATATACTGGTAGGATTTTGGGAGCTGACACTCTGGGAAACAGACCTCATTTAGGCCAATAATCTCTTTCCCATATAAAATCCTCCACCATTAAAATCCATCTGCATTAGGCCAACTGCAAAAGGCACTGAAAACACTCCTCTGTGCCTGCTCTTAGCTATGAAGTTTTAATCACACTGCGATGACTTATAGCACAGAACTCTGAAAATCCTGCATTTACTTGGTTTCCATGGATATATTTATTGCAGTATAATTTAAAAATGATGCATTATATGCATGAAAAAAATGTCGAGATTTAGTAAAACCCCATAATCATACTGAAAATATAACAACAATTATCAATAATATGCCACAAAAACATGTCAGAGCAAAAATATTTCCATGCCTTTATGTTCTCTCACTTGCAGAAACAAATACTCATTACAGGCCAAATCTCAAGAGCATATGTGCTGTTTGCTAGTTCTCATTACTACAGCCTGATCAAATATACCAGGAAGAATTTTAACTACTTGTGACTTCCATTAGGGACAGGAGTAACACACTTCCATCAAAAAACAATCAGCACATCAAGTATCTCTAAAGATACTTAACTTTTGTGATAAGGATTTCAAACTTCCACAAAGAGTTAACATAAATGATAGGCATATGCCAAAGCCAAAACCCTGAAAATCCTGGGACACAAATCTTGTAGCAACCCCGAGTACAAAGATTCCAACATGCCAATGCTCTGCATGACAAGACCCAGAATGGTGCAGTGAGCACATGCTGTTTCTGCTCAGACTCATGAATTTTAACAGCAGGCTGACACAAACCAAACTCATTAGAACTTGTTAGTAAAGGAGAAAAAATGGCGTAAGTTCAAAAAGATGTAATCTTTAATCAGCGTACCATTTTTTGTTCAATTTTAGTACCATGCATAGGAATGGTGTGAAGAACATTCCATGTGCCATAAATATATCCACATGAAAGAGTTAACCTCGGTAATTTCAGAGTAAAGCAGACATAAAATTAAAGCAGTAACAAGGCTCTCAGGATAATTTAACTGAAGACTTGTAGTTGCTGTAAATAATATACATACCTGCATTCCTCTACAGGAATGTTTTCTTTAAGAAGAAATAGGTTCTAATAGCTTCACAGTTCTGTCATTACCACAAACCAGGAATTATCACATCTCAAAGTAACTTTTTAGTATCACTTGGTGAGGTAAGAACATACTCATTCTCCAGACCAGACACATGCATGCACATACACTAAACCTAAGCTCAGAAGCATTTTGCCAAAGTAAACCAACAGCTAGAAAGGAAGAAAGAAAAAAAATACCAACTCACCCACTGTACTCACTCACACAATTCCCCATTAAAGGAAATTCTTTCAGGGCCTTCTTGAGTCTTTTAATCATGTCTTGAAACTCTGGCGAGCCATTGATTCCACAGTGTTCTGGTGTGCTACAAGTTGTGCAAGCTGTGAGCAAGAGGGCTGAACTCTGCACAGAGTGATACACCTACTGCACCTTAGTGTTTACCTTCGGGGGCTGGGCCCTGCCAAGGCCCCGGGCAGCCAGGCACAGCAGCCCTGCCTTCTTAACTCCTGCACTGCCTCCCTGCAGGGATGCAGGGCAGCTGCATCACTGCTCTGGAATGACGGCTATGGCCTTACTCATGCCTACTGCTCCGGGAAAAGCAGTTCCGCTCTCAAGAGGAGCTTTAGGAAGTAACACTAACCTATTGTTAAAGAGTAAAAGAGTATCTCAAATCTGTATTCAGAGCCTCAAAAGAATACATTTTAAACCACAGCAATTAGAGGTCGGGTCATGTAATCCATGGGGAAATGCTTCCCAGTATCTTAACGCTGAGGACAGAGAGATCAAGCTTGTGTACACAGTGCAAATGTCAACCCCTTCAGTGGTGCTGGCAGGACACAGGAGGATACAAGGGGGAACCATCCTCACTCTGGGAGCTCCGAGAACCACATCCCCAGCTGCTTCATGAACTAAACAGTTAAAATGAATGGTTTTTTGAGGAAAGAGGAGCAACTGATAAACAGGCAGTTCCCTCAGATGAGAACCATTAAAACCTGGTTTTGTGTAACTTTCTATCTGCTTACTGGTAACAAGTCATACTTCAAGCTATCTCCTTATTTGGGATATTTATAGGTATTTTGCCAGGATGGATTCTTTGATGCCTTGCATAAGAGCACATATTTAGCATCTACCATAGTGGGCGCAGCCTCCTCTGTCCAAGTCTTTTTCTCTCCCCTTTTTATTTCATAAACAAACTTCATAGAAATTAATTATCTTAGAGAACTCTGCTCCTTGGGCACAAGTGGCTGAAGCTAAACGATTCAGTTAGTGGAGGAAGCAGCCCTCTGCATGCAGAGAATGTGTTTGTTTTCCTAAGAAGCTGAGATTACGTGAAGCAAAAAAACTTGCCATAAAAATGACTGTCCTTCAGACAACACCCCACTGAATTCAAACACTTGTCATTCACGTGTGCACGGACTCAAAACTGTTTTAAAAGTGTTATTTTTCTGCAGGGACAAATGCCTCTCTTTCCTTCAGGCTCTCCTCCTCCACGGTTTTTGGAGGATAGCCAGAAGATGATGCGGTCTAACTCGCCTCGGTCTTTTGGGAACAGCAGGATCCAGAAAGCTGCCTGTGCAGCGTGTTAATTTTGGTGAGGACACTGGAATCACAGCTCTCGTGTGACCTGTGTTCTCCTCTATTCAGAGCACACCTGCTCAATTAGGGTGATTAATAAACAGCAAAGAATACGAGGGAGATAAAGTGGAATGCTTATAAGAAGTGATTGTGAGAGTGTATTCTTGAATTAGGGTCAGATCCAGAGGTAAAGGTGAGGGAACACAGTTCTGTACAAGACAGCACATAAATCCCAGTGACAGGAATTAGTGACAGAAACAGAGAAAAGCTGATGTGGCCTTGGGACCAGCACAGACTGTGATCTCCTCCCCGAGTGGACATCAACACAGCAGCCATCAATGGGCAGCTGTAGAGTTGGAGATGACAAGGAAGAGGACTTGCTGTTACACACACAAAAAACCAACTCTGTAATTTGTAGCTATATTAGTTTCTCAGAGAGCGCTTCGAGATGCCCTCAGGCCCTGCACTTTTAAGCTAATGAAGCCAATATAAAGCCTAAACTGACTGAATAATACCTGAGGAAACATGCAGGAGGCAGGTCAGAGGCCACCTTACCCAGGAACTTCTCCTCAGAACACTGACCACTTTATTCCTGCAAAGCACTGAGCAGAGACAAGCAGTGCCCAGGTTTCAGTCCCAGGGCTCTATGGATACAGAAAACATTCCAGTGGCTCCTGCAGTTCAGTCCCTCCTCACCACCACAAATAGTCACTGAAGAGGAAAGTGAAACAAACTTCTCAAATGACAACCTGAAACTACTAAGCCATGAAGTTCATTCCTAATTCTGATTATTGAGAAGCTGGCTTAGTCCTGAAGCTTGAGAATTTTTTTTTTTTTTTTTTTTAGATCTTGTATAATGCGATGTTTGCACGGATAAAGGGAGTACACTTGATAATCCAGTAAAGGCATCCTGCTAAGCTCTTTAGTGTCACTGAAACTTAATGGTAATGAGTTTCACAGATTAACTGTGCATTATAAAGAAGATATATTTCTTTATCCATTTTAGGTTCTCAGTCTTTCCATTTTACAGACTGTATTAGAGGAGTTAAGAACAATAATACATGATTTACCATTTCCTAATCTAAATTTATAAAATAATAAATGGTAAAGTCCCTTCTACTTGGATCTTTAACAGTCCTTGGTGTTTACAAGTTCTCACATAAAACGTTACCAAACTTATTGCTTAATGCACGTGAAGAATTTCCAATTCTGTTAGAATTGGAAAATGTTCTAGAGGAAAATCTCACAAGTTTTTAATTGATGAAATGGTAGAAGATAGCTAGTTAATACTTTTAAAAGCACTGCTAAGCACTGTTGAGCAAGGTAGATAAAGCTTGCTGACACCTGGATAAGAAAAGTCCTAACGTGGATTTGACAAGAAGGAAGAGCTGATCCATCGTAAATTTTCAGGGAGAATTTCTCCCGTTTCAGTAGACTTGCTCAAGCAAGGAATTTCTTTTCATCTATAACATCCTTGAAAATTCTCATCAATTTACTTGGGCCGTACCTAAAAGGTTCTGGGTTCATGGGAGAACCTCACCCTAAGAGTTATACCAGAAGCCCTCCAAACAGGGAAGGACTTTGTTTTAAACAGAGCCCTACTGTGATTTCACAGATTTTCTTATCTTCCCAAGCAGTTTCTGAAGCAGCTGTGGAATCCGCAGGACTGGATCAGTGACAGTGTGAAAGTGGAATGTGGCAGTGGTGGTTATTCCTGCCTGTCTCTGGATGAAATCCTGATCTTAATGTATGGCTACATTTTTGTTGAACAGTGATTCCCATTGTTTCCACTGAGTGAGCTGTCACAACACTCATATTCCTCTATACAGAGCTCAGATCTATTAGTTATGAGATCAAAACCTTTTGCAAAATTTAACACAATCTTAGCAATTAGATTGGTGATCACAAATTTACCTATGAAGAAATACTTCCTCATTTGAACCAGAATGTACAAAATCAATATACAGACCTCACTACCTGAAGGAAGTATTTCAGGAAAAACAGTTTTATCTTCACCTCATCCAAGCCTGGCCCAAAGATCCTATAAGGGAAAGTTATGGCTGACTTGCAGCTGTGAAAGGAAACTCTTGAGTTTAGCCTGTAACTGAGATGGAGATGGCTGTGCCCAGATCAGATTAGCTCAGCTCTGATGTGCTTCATGAAGACAGCCAAGGAAGCAGCAGGACTGTTTTGCACTTTGCTTTTAGGAAATGTCTCCATCTAACAAGCTGCTGCTGGGTATGAGCAGTGATGTCTCAATGAAGGAGAGGAGAAGCCTTTATCTTGTGAAACTCCAATAGGAACACTCTGATCCATAAGATAACAAAGCCTTTGAAGGATCTTTTTATGCAACTTGTGATGAGTGGATTGCACGCTGTGCTGTACCACCTTCATCAATTACAGTGACTCAGGCCAGAAATATCATGTTATCTTTTGGTCAATTTTAGCTTTTGCACCTGAGAACAACTGCTGCTTCATGAACTAAAGGTGTTCTCATTCTAATTAATGATAAAACTGACATGACTGCTGATTTTTAGCAAAAATTAATCTATCCACAAATTTTTGGTAAATTTAATATATGATTATTTCCTAGCTCCTTTTGAACCAGCCTATGTGCATCCTGCCATCAAACAGAACTAATCACACTGATAAACCAAAACCAAGTTCCTTTGTATAACAGAGAGATTATTTACAGCTTTCTGAAAAACTGACAGTTTTGCAAGTGGTGTTCAAAGGGAAAACTGACCTTTCTAGCGATAACTTGAAATACCTTCAGCTGTTTTGTAGTTGTGTTATCAATCTTTAGCAGCTTTGTAATCCATTGCAAAGTAAGGAAATACTGGATCTTCATTAAATTTGCTTTCGAGACCCCCCAGTAATCTGGCATTTTTAAAGCTTATCTTATTTTCCAGGTCATCAGCTTGTTTTTTCAGAGAGCCTGCTGTTCTTGGCATTCTGTGTTAGGGAAGTGTCCTGTTCACTGATTGCTATCTTCAGGTCATCCATTCCCCTCTAAGCCTCTGCAGGCTTAACTGAACATTCTAAACATCTTTTTCATGCACATATTTTAGCCTGAATTACAGCTAACCTCATACTAATACCTGGAGGGTTAACACAAAACAAGCAAAGCTTCTCGTGGGTTATGCCTCCTGCTTGTGCAAAAATGGCATTTAGAAATCCTGATTCTCACCCAGCAAGATATTAAAAACAAAAGCCAAACCCCTTAAACAACAATAAAAACCTTCAATTATGTGGAATTATAAGGTTTCATTTGGTCTCATTAACAACATTAAAAAGTATTAAAAAACCCTAAATAACTCAAGGCACCAAGAATGTAAGAACTGAAGCATAAAGCTACCCACTGCTCCCATAACTCAGCACCTCAGTGTATTTTCTTTGAAATTTGTAGAAACCAGGGAACAATATTGTCAGAAAGAAGAAATTCCAATTCTAACATTTGGAAAAGTCCAGTTTTCAATAGGGAAAATTTTGAGATATGATTTTAAATATCATCCTTGTGACTTGAAGAAAACTAAAGAGTAAACAGGCATTTTGGAATAAGTGAATGAGAGATCAGTGACCCATTGCCTTCAAAAGGAAGGGCAGAAGGAGAACAGGACACATCCCAACAGCACCATCTCCAGGGCAGTGCAAGGATCCCTGCCAGGCTGCTCCTGCCCTCTCACCACCCACAGAGGCAGCTGCTCCCTCCTGCCCCATCCCCTGGCACATCAACCAGCTGATGTGGCTCAGCAGTGACTGCTAAGTTCCTTCTCACTTGCATCTCTGCCCTGGTTCACCAGAGCACAGGACCTGTCCTGCCAGCACAAGAGCAGGGCACTAAGAGCTGGGAGCAAGGGAATCTCCTGATGGCACTGGAACCAAAATCAACCTCACTTTCTCTAGCTTGCCCCAGAGACAAGAGAAAGAAACCAAGTTTCTGTAAAGGGCATTGAGAGCACAAACTCCTGCAATCCTTTAACTTGCCCTCTAAAGGCAGCTACTTCTCACCAATTCATTTAGGGCAAATCTAGAGACTGCACTATTCTAGCACTCTTCAGGTATGGAGAAAGAAAACCAAGTTATTTTGCTTTAGGACAAGTGGCAGTCAGTTTATGGTAAGCTCTAACTATGCTCACACAGAGATTTCTGTTAGGTTATAACTGTTTTTAGCTAAAAACCACTGCAGTTTTCTTGTACAGAATATGGAGAAAGAAAACAAAAAAATGCTGTCATGATACATTTTCTGGGGCTCACACTTGACAGAATTTTTGATTGCCTCCCATTATGTAGTTGTTATAATTAAATAAATAGTTCAAGTTTGAGGCTACTTTGGAATTGGTTTGTGTAATAACTCTGGAAGACAAATTCTAACACATCCACAGCTGTGCTCCAGCACTCAGGGAATTCTACTCTGCCCACAAGATGGACCCCAACTGATGTGACCAGCTCTTACTGGATCTAATACCACCAGGGGACAAAGCACAGTCACTGCTAAAGGCCTTGCAAGACAGTGATAACACTATTTTGTAGGTACCCTAATTCTGTTACTACTTTTTTACAAGGTTTATTGTGGGAGTGCTGCAGTGTGGTTAATTAGCATCTGTTGAATTCTTGGGCACGTGAGGTAAAGTTAGCACAACACCTTCTGTGAGTCACAGATCTTTTCATTTCTACTGTACTTCTCAATAGTTGCCTCCTATTTCTGCTGAGAAATTTTCAAGTTTTCCATAACACAGAAACACTTTTTAAAAGTAGAAGTTCAAGAGAATGGATCTGATCCAATGGAACATGACTACCGCGACATATTAGTGAGCCTGCAAGGCAAACTCTAAATATCAGGTACTGCTTCTAGTAAATGTTTTACCTCTTTTCTGGTATCTAACATAACAGAAAGATTTTAAAATACACTCTAAGTTACCTAAAATAAATACATTTTGAAAAAATTGCAATAACGTAACAAAGTTCCTTAGTCTCCCCCTTTTCAGCAGCATATACAGGACAGTTCACTACAGAGTAAGTGACTAAAACAGCTGAGTGGTACCTGGGGATTTTCTTGGGAGCCTGAGGTGGTGAGGAATGGCTGGCTATGTTTTGTTCTGAGCTCTCTGGAGGCTTTTCCTGTGCTTCCCCCTTGTCCTTCGCCAGTGCCTCTGCGAGAGCAGACTCCAGGCCAGCCTGGTGAGGGAGCTCAGCCCTCGGCTCCGCCTGGGCCGGGTCACACCTGTACATGAAAACGATCGACGGCTTCTCGCTGGAGTCCGACTTGGCCTCGCTGAACCAGTGGTGCCGCTGCACTGGGGGCGGGGGGAGCATGTGTATAACAGTTCCATCCAGACCCACCAACTTCCCTTTCTCCCTGTCCTTCTCCCTCTCCTCCTCATCGTCAGCTTTCCTGCGGCGGAAGAAGCTCTTGAACGATATCCAGCGTTTGGGTTTCGCGTCGGGACGCCGCCCCTCCGAGTGCAGGATGGACTCGGCCTCTGTGGACCTGGTGGGGCTGTTGGGTTTGGCCCAATTGCTGAAATGCCTCTGCAGCAAGTTACTGGCATGGTAGGGAGAGGAGGTGGAGCGTGGAGGGGGGAATGGCGGGGCCTGCTCTGCCTGGGGACTCATGGCGCTCGGGGTGGCTCGCGCTGGCTTTGGAGAGGGAGTGGCAGCTGGCTGTGAAAGTGGATCTTTCTGGATTTTAATGGCAGTGCTTTCCATCTTGGAGGACTCCACTTCAGGCTGTGATGTAAACAGAGACTTGGGTCGTACCAGGGGGTTCTTAGTAGCATCTCCCTCAGGGGGTAAGGAATACAGTTCTTCTACACTACAGGACTTGGGAGCAGATTGAGGAGTTTCTGGAGGAGACTGGGGGGGCTGGATAGAAGCCACAATCTGTGAGAGCACCGTGCTCGCGTTCTCTCTGCCACCACTGCTGCCAACAGAACCATCCGGGGTTACGTCTGCTTTTGCTGCAGGCTCTTGCACTGCCTTTTGAACTGCGGAGGGGGAGCTGTGGTCAGCACTGTGACTTCTCTGTGGGGATATCTGGCTTTTACTGAGGCAGCTGTTGAACTCTTGGACCTTTTGAGCCACAGAGCCCAGCCTGCACTCAGAGCTACCGGCCACCCCCTTTGCTTGGGGCAACTCAGTGGATTTGCTGCCTATGGCTTCGTTGGCTTTACTCTCAGTTTCTATTTCTTCATAGGTATGGCTTATCACACTTGTAGTTTTATCTTTGACAGACAGCTCCCCAGTGGTCCCTAGAAAACTTTTATAGATTGCCAAGTTATCATACGCATTTGGATTGATTACAATCGGAACTTTAATAGCATTTTTGGAACTCCTAGCGTAAGTGGGCTCATCATGAATGATAATAGGGAAAGGTGGCATGCCAGCATTGTTGTAACTGTTGAATTTTATCTCAGACAAATTGGGAGACTTAACTGGGATAGTTTTCGAAGAAATGTTCGTAGATGTAGGTGAAGTAGGAGCTGATTTGTGGCTTGTCTTCCTGGGAGGAACGGAAGGTCCTGAGCTGTTTCCAATCAGTTCCACCTTAGGTATCTTCTGTCTTGGACTAGTGCTAGAAGTCCACACTTCTTGGTATCTGATTGCGCTGGATTTTTTCAGATTAGCGTGCACACGTACAGGTGATGCTGCAGAGGATGCATCAGGTGTGCCCGGGGTTACTGGTGAGCTTGGGTTAGATGATGCCTTTTTGGTTTCTGAGGTCTCAGTCTGATTCTCTTTACATTCACTGGTCATGGCAGCTGATACATCCACTATGGTGTATGGCTTGCATACCGGTTGTTCCATGTTCACCACCCTGTAAGGTTTAGCTTGCTCCTCCACAGGCACCAAGTTAATAGTTACGGCTTGGCCAGCAACATCTGAAGAACTTTTATTCTCCTGCGTGTCGGTCTGCACAGCAATTTTGCCATCCTTCTCCTCCAGGCGGAGCGCAAGGACTGCCTTGTGAGTTTCCTGACTTTTCAGAGCATTTCTGGGTGCTTTTGGCACATCCTTCACTTGTTGATTGTCACAAAGACTTTCATATTCTGGTTCAATCACTTTGAGGTCCTGAGGAGTGCTAGGAGATAACCCTCCATTACAGAGCTTCTGGGAAGAACTGCTGGCTGTCCCAGAACGAGACTCTTCTGTCAAAGAAGAATCAGGAGATGTAGAATCAGAAGATACCATGCTCTGTAGGCTCTCTTGCCCATAAAGAATCACAGTCTCTTCCCCGTAACCATTTAAAATTTCATCATAACTGTCGTCATAATCCACGGCACAGATCCGCTGGAGAGACTTGTTCCGAAGGGGCACAGTATTCCATTTTTTGTCAACACAGAACGGAACAGGAGACAGGGTGTTAGCTCTGAAATTAGCAAAGCGAGGTTGGCCCCTCATGCGGATTTCCATTGCTAACAACTCTTCATCACTTTCGTCCCAGCTCTCGTGCTCTTCCTGCATGCTGCCAAAAAACGTGTCATCCTCACTCTCATCTCCACTGGACAACTCTGGATAACAGAAACGTCCACCTTCATTACTTATGACTTCAGTGCTTCCACTCAGAATAACATGCTTACTCTGTGAATCCTTCATTCCACCCACCATGCAGCTCGGAGGGATCTTCCTTTCTAACGACCTTTTGTAACAATTATTTATCCTTCCCAGGAAGGTTTCTCTTGAGTTTGTTTCATTTCCTGTGAGCTGAGGTGTGGTATCCAAACCCGCAATCTCCTTCAGAACTTCTGTCAGCCCATTATTATTGTTATTAGGTATCTTCCCCACGCCCTCGCTATTGCCATAAGGCCTAGGAACATGGCTGTAACCTTCGATCTCCTCCTCATTGTTATTGTTCAGTGGTTTTTTGTTCAGGGCCGCCTTGTTGCGGTTCCACCCCACGGGCAGGGGTTTGTTCTCGCACTGCTCCAGCGTGGCCAGCTCCCCACAGAGCCCATCTGCCACCATCATGGTGGGTTTCACAGCGATCGTCGGCTTCTTGGCCACGGGCGGGCGGAAGCTGCCGCTGCTCCTCCCGCGCTGGCTGCTGCTCTGGTTCGCATTGGGCTTCAGGTTTCCGTGCGACAGGGGCTTCTTTTCTGACACCGGGGGTAACTGGTGCAAGCTCTTGGGCTTGAAGCAGTTCTTACATTCACCGGGTTTCCAGACGTGCTCAGTGAAAGTGTTGCAAGCAGACATTTTCCCAGAGCTCTGCGCCCGAAGCCCTGCTGCTCAGTGCATGGCAGGAGTCTCCTCCATGGGGCTCCACTCTGCTCACCCAGTACGGACCCTTTCTCGAGCAGTGGTCATGCTGCAAGAACACGAAACACAGAAAGGATGAGAACGGGGAAAAATCTGCTCGATCGTTATATTTTTCACACTAGGGATAATGTGGAAAGGAGCAAGTAGCCTTTTGCTGACATCTTCATTTACAAAACTATATAACTGAAACGCAAAACCAAATTGCAACTATCATTCTTCTCTTACATAAAGAATTAAAACTTTGGCAGCTAAGTCCTATGTCACTTAAAGCAGAGGGAGGGAAAAATGGCAATGACTGAGAATTTAGAGTAATTCTCTTGACTAGTTCAGGACCATTGACCTTTAATTTTGTCCAATAAAACAAATGCAGGAAGAGGATATAAACCCAAAGATTACCACACATTATGCTTTCACCATAGCTACTCAAACATGAGACAGAAAAGCAAGAGCATGTTTACTCTCCTAAATGCAATTGAGATAATTTGTTCTAGCTTAGAATGTGAACAAGCTCAGCTTAAGTGAGAAAATGTGTTCAAGCAATCCCAAACTCTGCCATTTTAGCACTTTTCCCATCAGAGTCAAATGATAACTGGAGAGATATTTTGGCTGAACAGATAGGCTGTTCTGATGTCCTGGAAAAGTCAGATAACAATAGAATGGAAATCTTTCTAGAAAGTCACTGTTTTTTCTCCTTTTGCATACCACAATGGCAATAAACCATTCTGATATCCTCAAAACAAAGCTAAGGATTTTTAGTCCCTGATTTGTTTCACATCTAGCTTTTCTACCTAGCCCCTCCAGAAATAACAACTGAAGAAGAACTGAAAACCTCTTTCAAAGTGAATCTTTTTATTTCCTGAAACAATCAGCCTTAAGTAAAAATCAAACACGAATCTGCTGTGCTTTATAGTCACCAGAGTCTCCAGGATTTGAGAGTTTCATGAATTAATGCCTGAAGATTTTAAGCCTTCTGAGCCAAATCCGCAAGTCTGTTCTCTTCGTCACTGTTGCATAACTCAAACTATCGGAGGCATTTTACTGAGGTGAAAGGATCTCTACGTCCACTGCTACTTCTGTAAACACAGGCCCTGGAAATCAATAATGCTCTATTCTTACAGGCCTTGGGGTGCAAATATCCTTGCTGCTCGCCCAGGGCACCGGGAGGGCAGCGCTGACCCCCTGCAGGTGCAGCTGCAGCTCCCCGCAGAGCTGGGAGCTCAGCAGCAGCGAGGCTGTGCTGGGAGTCTCAGGGCACCACTGCCTTTCAGCAGCGTGGCAAACAACAGGATCATTAGGAGAGCTGACCGGGAGGGGTTTGTCAGTCTCCTCACGTCCTGCTCTGTGTTTTGGCAAGGGCTGTCCTGTGCTGGCAAACCAACAGAGCAATCCCAATCCAACAGCAGATGGGGCTGAAGCCTAACTCTATTAGTGCCTGCAGACACAGCCGTGCTACCAGGACTATCACATTTCATATGCTGACTAAATATGTTTCCAGACAAAGCTTTTTGCCAAAAAGCCACTGCCAAAAAGCTTTCTCTGTATGACCTAAGAGATAGAAACTCTGCCAGACTGAGATCTGCCCAAACTTTTAGACTTTATCTTACATACACAGAGTAAAATGCCTTTGTATGTTTCTTGATCTCTCTCAAGTTTTGTTGCTTCAACACCTTGCAAGGCCATATATTGTAAGCAGAAAAATTACATTAGGAAATAGTTCTCCTAAAACCAGAGAGAGAGCATGCACAAGAATTTTATACCCTGGTTAGTTCCCTCTTTTCATGTGTTTAACAAATAGAAGGAGTAAAGTTACACTAATGGGAATCTAAACTAAATGCTTTCTTGAAAAATATATTTCTCCATCACATAAAAGCTTTGAACAACCAATTTAAACAAAAGGGTTAGTGCTTGTGTGTGGGTTTTAAGATTTACCCGTGTGATCTTATTTCTCTGAAATTGCATAAGCTGCACTTGCTCTAGAATCCCATCACAAGGCAGGCTGCTTTATGGTGTTCCAGGCATTTCCTGCCAAGAACAGGGGGGCACTGAGGAAGCTCTGCAGTGCCCATCTGCCTGGGGCTACATCCTGATGTGATGACACCACTGCCTGTGTCACAACACACTGGGCACTCTCCTTTGCTCTGACACTGATGCTGGCACTTCCTCTAAGCCAGAGAAGGGTTACACTCAACCTGGGAATGGGAACTACAGGAAACTCAACAGAACCACAGTTCTCCAGAGACAGTAACAACTACAGCTCTGTGCTTGATCCCAGAACATCCCCCTTGTGTGCCAGCAGTGCTGCCTGCAGCAGTTTACCTCAGCAATCACACACCTGGTGATTGTGGAAATGCAGATGTGGAACCTGGACACTGAGTACGTACACGTCATGTGTAGCTATTTCAGCTCTTTTGGTCTCCAACAGCCAATGGAACTGGTTTGAACACAGCCCTGACCCCCAGGATGATTTGTGTCAGTCTGGAACAGAAGAGCCACTGACTCCCTGGGTCTGTGAACCCCAGCTGGGTTTGCAACTGGCTCGGGCACAGCAGGACAAGCAGTTCCTGTCGCAGGCCCTGACACTGCCTGCAGCTGCACCACAGAGGAAACAGCCACCTTCCAACTAGAGGAAATGGATCTTAAGAAAACAACCAAAACAATTCCAACACTGTGCTACTTTTGTACTTTGAAATCAGAAGCACTCCTACGCTATTTCAAATTAAATCCACAGTATGCTGACCTTTATATGCTGAAGCAAGCATTTGCATTCTTAAAAAAAAAGTCAGTTTCTTCCTTGTTGAACTACTAAAAGCAATCTTTCTGCTGCTTTCCTCTCCTTTAAAAATAATTACTTTTTCAACTACAGATTCTCTATTATGTGTGGTAATTAAGGTGAGAGTAATTAGGAGTGATAAGAGAAATGAAATCTTTCAGTAGGCTGTTGCTTCCATGGCTGTCACCAGCTGCAGCTTGGCAGGGGGCAGCAGAGGCCATCGAAGGGACTGAAAATGCACACAAAGACAAGGAAAAAACCACCCCGACATTGTTCATTGCTGGATTCCTACACTATCTCTAAAACAAAGCAGGGCAACCAGCGATCCAGGCAGTCACACCTCAGATCTCTCCAGCTGCAAGTGACCAGGTGTCTTTTCTTCCCTACCTTCCCTGCTTCCACTGACACTCCATGTACCTGCTAAGGAACAGGAATGTGCACCCTGCAGAGCTCCTGGCTTTTCTGAAATGAGTAGTTCAGGTGACAAAACTTACTTGAAGACGCTCAATCTACGCAAAATCAAGGCAATGACAAGATGTTACTTACAAAACAGCATCAGACTTGTCAAGAAAGTATTAATAGCAAATATGTGACATCAACAGTCTGTATTTCATCCCTGTATCTCAAAGCCTTTTATAGAAGTTGGTAAACAGAACTATTCACAATTTATACAGGGAACCACTGCAGTGCAGTGACGTTGAGGAACTAAAATTCATCCAGTGAGTCAGTGTCAGGAGCAAGTACAGACAGACAACTTCTGCTCCCAACAGCAAATCGTGACACTTCATTCACTAAATGGTTGAGTCAGCACAGATAATTTATCAGCCTTAAAGGCCAAATCATTCTTTGTGTATATGAGACTAAAGCTCCTCATTCCAGCAGGTACACAGCTGTGCACAGGAGGGCTCAGCCTGGCCCTGTTGAGTTGGTATCAAGCAGTTAGATAGGCAAAAGCATATTTCAGTTTTCAGTTCAGAGGGAGAAGACGACAGATTTGGAGTTGCAGAGCAAAGATGAAGTGGGGATCAGCTGAGATACCCTCGTGTCAGGAAGCTTGCACAGCAATGCCGAGATGTCCCTGTGGCGCTTTTATTTGTTGACATCATCTTTGCTGAGTGCATGAAGATAGTAATAAACATGCATTTCAGGCATTTTGCCTTTGTTCTAGGTAATTTCAGGCTGGCAGGTCTCCTTTGGATGCATGCTGGCTGAATCACAATGAAGGCCTTCTCCAGTAATACTTTATACTAAAATAATCCAATTAAAAAGAACTTAATTGGTGTGCAACATTCCCTACAATTTCAACATTTTAAAAATGAATAGTCTCGGTAAGTACCAGATGGTGACACGCACTAATTAATCAGGCCCGCTCAATGAACGAGCATATGAAAATGAATGCACCTATTAGACATGTGCTTGCAATGCTGTGTGCTGCAAAACTCTCCCCCCACTGAAAGGCTGGGACTTTCCTGAGCTGGGCCCAGCACCCTCTGGTCTCCTCTGGGATCACCAATCCTGGCACAGGTTTCCTTTGGTTTGTCCTCCTCCAGGGAAAATCCACATACCCTTAGTACTGCTGGCCCTGACAATAGGGCTGCAATTTTTATGCTGCAGAATAAAGTGCATTGATCAGCCTTCTTCGGCACCAGTCCAGCCAGGGCTGCTGCACAACCACAAACCTCTCCCCACTGCCAGGCCTGTCCTCAGACTGAAAAAACCAGCAGTGGGAATTCAACCTGGGCTTCCTATACGGGAGTGCCCAAAGGCCACAAAACCACCACGGCTTTGTGGTTTGTCTGAACCACTTAGAGGCATGTGGACAGTCACTGATCATCATAAACAACAGGGCAAGTCTCACACAGACGGAAAAAGGGATGGCTATTCTTTGCCAGGATTTGATTTCTGTTTCTTTTAAATTTTAATGTAATCATAAACATTCAAAGAGGCTGTTTTAAAGCCTGACACTCGTGCAGGTCCTGCCTGGGGGCAGTGGGCTGTGGGAATGCTCCCAGCTCTCCCTTCACTCAGGGTGTGCCAGGAAAACCCATGGAACTAAAGAATGCAAGAAGCACTATGGGCTGCCACAACTTTATTCCCAAAGTGAAGGGTATTTGCTGAATATCAGCTCACTGCAGTACCAAGCCAGAGCTCTGACTCTGGCAGAGAGCACAGATGGACATCTCCATAAATGCTGGGCATTACCACTTTTGTTAAAAAAGAAGTTTTATCTTGCTGCAGATAGGGTTTTTTTTTCCCTGTTTTAATGTTTCACACTGTATTTTCTCTCCTTCAAAAAGAGCTCAAATGATGTAAGTATTTCATAATACTAAGTAAGTGAAGGAAAACCTTAAACATGGGGATTTTTTTTCCTCCCTAAAACTTGCAAGGATAAAACATGATAGAAATAACCAAAGAAACTGGAGAAAAAAACCTGCCCAGGGCTAGACAATCTGTGATGCTGCAAAAGAAAACAGGCATTTCTTTGCAATTTACCTAACCCAAAGAGATAATGCCACAGAGCAAGGAAAAGGCAAGGAATATCCTCGGGATGTGCCCAGGTACTCTGAGCAGATTCTGCATCACCACCCTGGCCACACAGAGCTGCAAGAAGGCCAAGCTCTGCCCTTTGGTGCTGAGGCCCAACGGGCCACCCAAGGCAGGTATTTGAACAGGAAGCCTTGTGAGTCCCAATAATAAGAACTCTTGACATTCTTAACTGAAGATTTTTTTCCTTCTGGAAAAAGGAAAAAAATCATTTATCATTTAGCATTAAAAAAATTCTACATTTATTTGGTCCATTAGACATATATAAATTCTTATAATGATGATTACTCAGACAAGGCAGCACAGTATATTCTTTAGGAATGTTTTTTTTATTTATATGGAAAATTGATTTTTATTTCCTACTTTTAAAAAAGTGAGGTAAACCAAACTGTAAATTGTTTGCTTTCTGAAAATGGCTGTCCAACATTCTAAGATTTAGCAGCAAATTATGGGTAAGTATATCAGCTGACAGGAATTTTTGTGACTTATAATTTAAAAAAAGTATCCTCAATTCCAGTGCATTTCGGTTTCTCCCTACTTTATTTAAGGAAAACTATGAGAATTAAGTCCTTCCCAGCATATTAAAAGTGCACCTGTATGACTGTGTCTTGACCAATCTAATTATCTTTGATTTACCCTTCCTGGGCTCACTTGAAATTCTGCCCTTTGATCTTTTTTCCTTTTGTTTAAGCACATGCAAACACTCGTGGAGAAGAATGAACTTTACCAAACCTCTCCAGAGTCTGCTCACAACAAACAAAAAAGCAATACCTGAGAAACACTATAGTGCTTTTATAGTCAGAGACCTGGGAACAGCTGTGGTTATCCTGCTGCTGAGCACAGCTTGAGAAGGAAAACAGGGTGGATCATCCCTGGACTGGGGAGTGCAGCAATTCTGCAACTTCTGTTTGCTTCAGCCCCTCTCCCTTGCACTCCTGCAGGCCCTGCCTCCAAAGATCTGAGTGCTGAACACCTGAGGCAGCAAAACCCACAAGTGCCAACCCCCCAAACCCCCATTTCAGTTTAGCACATAACTTGTGGATAGCAAAATACAAAACAGCATTGGAAAGGATGGGGAAGAACTGACTAAAGAGGAACCAAAGACACACGAGGTGGCAGGGCAGGGACCTCAGGAGGGAGGGGCTGGCTCACAGCCAGGGCAGGATCAGCTGCACACCGAGGCTGCAGCACAGTGGGCACCCTCCAGTGCTCCCAGTCCCCCCTGGGAACCTTAGGAGTCATTAAATAAAGACTTGGCAGGATTAAGCTTAAAAATAAACCACCATGAGCCATTATAAAAAAATGAGGTATTAAAAATAACCGATAAATTACAGCAACACACAGCAGGGCTGGACTGTGCAGAGCCAAGAATTGTGGAGAAATTCAGGAAGCAGGTGGCTGAGCTGTGCAAAATTACAGTCCCTTATCAGAACCAGGCATCAGTAGAGCACATGGTGAAGGGACCTGCTCTTTATCATCACTTCTGGGAAGGAAACCTGCTCTTCCTACCAAACCAATGGGCAAAAGAGACATGGCACAATTTTATTTGAAACTTTTAAGAAGTTCTCTCCAATTCCTAATGGCAAGGCATGCAAATGGTGTCACAGCAAAGGCCAGGCAACCAGCAGATTACATGCTTTCTTTGTGAGAAAATCAATGACATGATTTACTGAGTATTGCACTCAGTTCTATTTATGACATCTCAGGAAGAAATGCTGCATAAAACAGCCACAAAAATATTTTAATATGGAAAGCTTTTCATCCCTTCAGTGAAACAAAAAGATTAGGATAGTTCAGTTCAGAATTGAGACAAATAAAATAATGTAATGGTATATTAAATGATCCATCACATAAAGAAGACAGACTGGGTGTTCCCATTTAGTGTCTACCTCGGAAAAAAAAAACAAAAAGGCAATAAACCCAATGCAGCATATTTACATCTCCAAAAAGAAAAATATTCCACAGGACACACTTCCTGCAACAAGCTGGCACTGAGACCCAGGGGTCAATGGATCCAGAGGAACAAGCAGACGTTTATACATGGGATGAACCATGGCAGTTGTACGAGGTGGGGTGAACCCAAAGCTCCCAATTTCAGAGCTTAAAGCCAGCATTTAAAACCATTTTGGAGGAGAAGAGGATTTGCTCATTGCCAGATTGTTCCTGTGCTGGCCACTGGAGAAGTCTGAGCAGGGTGAAGGGCAGGCACTGCTGGAGGCTGGGCCTAACTGCTCCTCCTGTTACCATATCCTGCTTTTTCAGTCGTTTTAGCTTAATCCAGCAAAATAACCCCATGGTGCAGAACACAGATCCCATCATGTCCCACTGGTAAGGTCAGGCCTTTCTCTCCTCCTCCCACACTTTGTCACTCTTGTCCCAGACTTGTAACTCAGTCCTGGACCATGCCTTGTCTCCATTTCTACCTTCTGTGACTTCATGTTTGACCCTGGGCAGCTGGGGCCTCAGGCTGCCAGGTGCCTGGCCCAAGGGACTGTGCCACAGCCACAGATCCTGCAGGGATCTGCACAAACCCACAGCCACAGCCAGGTCAGGCAGTGGGAACTAGCCAGGTAAGAAAGCCAGGTGGAAAGAGATTACTAAGATTAGTACTGTTTGAAGCTTGGCATGCTACAGGCTAGAAAAATCAGGGTAAGGTTACAGAGGAATGATAGAAGAGGGATTTTTCTCTAAAAATAACCTAATCAATTTAACTTTTGAAGACACATACATTACTATTTTATGGTGGAAAATATAAATAAAAATAAGCCCTATACTGCTATCTCATTCACTATGTGGTAGAGCAATGCCTGGAAAGGGCCTGAATCTTTGTAAAAACTCCTCCAGTTTCCCATTCCACAGCAACCATCTCCTCCCACTGCCATCTGCTTGGTGCACTCATTCTGCCTCATTCCTCACATCTATGATCAAAGACAGACATTCCAATTTGAGGGCCTCTTTGATAATCTTGGGAAACTAGCTACAGGTAATTTTTTGACCATCAAAGCTGGTTCCAGCAGCTTACTCTCACTCAGGCTACTCTTCTAATTAGGGTGTCATTTATTCATCCCAATAAGCTACTTCACCAAGCAAGATGAATGCAAGAAATTTTAATCTGCAGTCCTAAGCCAGAGCAATGAAACGAGTGATGAGCTCCAAGTCAAAAGGTTAAAGATATTAATGTTTACTAGTGTTGAAGTTTACAACAGATAATTTCTTTGCTTATTCTACTTATGCTTTGCCTAAAATCCATCCCCATAAAATGGCAAGCCACCACTGATAAGAATGTTATTAGGGATAAAAAGCACCAGCATAGATGAAATTCAGAAAAGGAATTAGGAGGTACTGGCATTGGATGCTTTTAGCATACATAATAAGAATTGACTTTTTCCTTATTCTGATGATTAAGCGTTGTGCCTGCCAGCCCACAACACCCCAGTGTTGCAGGCACATCGTGGGGGCTCTGTGTGCAGCCCCTTCCCTCCATGGGGACAGAAAGGGACTAACAGCCAAACCCAGGGCATCTCACAGTCAGTCATCAGCTTTTTAGGCTACCAAAAGAGACAAGATGTAGGGCAGGAAAAAAAAAAAACAACAAAACCCCAGTAATTTATTTTAGTTCCCAAAATCTGATTCCATACTTTAAAATAATCCACACATGGAAAACTGTGCCATGAAGGCATCATTAAATACAATCAAGGACAGAATCAGAAAGGAGATGCAACACAAATCCTGTGTTAGTTTTTATCTTTGCAGTCAATGACTGGTTTTTGCAGCTGGGGAATTTGCTGAATTTACTCCACGAGAAAAGAAATACCCTGCATTTTCACAGACAGATGTTTATACCTATCAAGTGTGTAAACCATATCATTTTGATCCAGTGCTGTAAGAGGAGCAAGGGGAAGCAGGAATCACGAGCAGGCTGCTCCAGGCAGGAAATCCCTGCCCTCACTGCCCATGTGCTCTGGGGCAGCAGGAGCAGCCAGCTGCATCCGGCACCTCAACCCCAGAGGTGGCTTATGGCAGATCCCCAGGGCTGGAGCCCAGGCACCTCAACCCCAGAGGTGGCTTATGGCAGAGCCCCGGGGCTGGAGCCCAGCCGGCCCTTGCAGCCGCTCCTGCCGCCCCTGCCCAGCCGGGCCGCACCCACTGCCGATGAAGAGGCTGCTGATGCTCCTGGGAATGCCTGATGAGTGCTGCCTAATGAATGCTGGTCCTATCTGGGAATGCCTAATGAGTGCTGCCTAATGAATGCTGGTCGTACCTGGGAATGCCGAGCTTGCAGCCCGGCCAGCGCTCACTCCTGGAGCAGGACACAGCAGGAAACAAAGCTGAAGCACAGCAAACGAGCTCTAGCAAAGGAAAGAGAAAGAACATCACCACCAACATTCAATTCTGTTCTTTTAGTTCTTTACAGATAGAAATGTTTTCCTAAAGGAGCTGATTGCCAGACACAAATTTTGCTACTTGTGCTTGACAGAATCCTGAGAATGCAAAGCCTTTTGTAGCCAGAAAAAACACAATGTGAATTTTCTACTCTTGTACTGCTGAGATGACTCAATACTAGTCCACAGGGGTCTGAAGGTAAAAGCAGAACCACACTCATCTGAATTCCTTGCCTTTCAAACGAGATTTTTATGACAGAATACTTTATTAGCAAACAGGGCTGCTACAAGCCCACACCAGGAACCACACCAAGCCCAGGGCAATTACCTTTTGTCACTGCCACTCCGAGTGAAATGGGACAGGCTGCTATTACCTGTTCTCTCGGAGGGTCTCGGGGGAGGTTTATGCCTGCCATGTGCAACGTTGTGGCATTTGAAGTAAATTGTTGATAACAAGAGCCAGTGTGAGACAACAGCCACAGCAGCAGCATCAAGCTGCTCATCAGCAAAGCTCTGCCCCTGCTCCCTCTGAGCTCCTGGGCTCAGTCTCCAGGGGCTGGCCAGCAGACACCACCACATTCCAGGAATTGCTCAGGAATTGCCTTGTGCCACCTCCTGCACACGGAGGGGAAGGTCAGGTGTCCCAGGCTGTCATAGGAGACTCCACGCTCTCGGGAGTGCTTAGCCTTGCGATTCATACAGAAAAAAAGAGCCATGGCAGATTTCAGGGTTCTGGGCTCAACCTTGGCTTAATTAGTGGTGGTGGCATATGTTCTGTGATGGTTACATAAACAGGGATGGCATCCCAACCGGTGGCCAAGGGGTTGCCATGGTAACCGTGACAGCCGTCAACGCTGCCTTACTCATCGCTTTCCCCCATACTTCAGCAGCACTTGTGGCTCTACTTTGCTGTTTTCAAAGACAAACATGAACAAACAGAGCTCTCTGGCCTTCTCTGGAAACAAAGCTTGCCATTTGTGAGTTGTCCACATACAGCACAGTGTTCTGCCCTGGGGACAAACAGCAGAGCAAACCCTTCCACTGCAGCAGCACACTCCTGCACACCTGGAGGCTGCCCACTGTCCTGTGCAGCCCACACTGTTAGCCAGAACTCATGATAATGATGTGCTCATGCCTTCCACAAGCTTTTGAGCAGCTTCACTTCTCTCAGTGCAATCAGGCAAGCCTGGCCTAAAATCTTTTATTCTCACTTTACAGCTGTACATAATGAATAAAATGTATTTCCTCCATCTTTTCTTTTTTCCAGTATAGCCAGTGCATGTCTCTGCTTTCAAATCTCCTGTTCTCCCTATTTACATTTTATTTCAAATTGCTCATTAAAAACCTCTGACTAATTTTAGGACAAAGATCAATACAGAGCATCCTGCTCAGTAACATCTCCTGCCTACACCCACTTTCAGACCTGTCACCTATAGCCAGGCCTAACCCAAAGAACATCCACTGCATTTTCATCTTGTTGGTTTCTCAGTAACAACACAGAAAAATGAAATCAAACCATACTAGATTTAAAAGTTAATTTAGCCTTTTGTTAACCAAGTTATCTATTTATACCTCACAAAAATCCAGCATCTGCAAAGACAATATACACAAGGAAGATAGGAAACATGGTTTTTCAAATACAATGAATTTGTGTTTTATTCTAAAGCTGTTTTAAAAAGCAAGCCTTTTGTCTGCAATAATATCCAGCAGTTATTCGACAGAAAAACTAGTCTCAGTAATCTGAATAAAGATTAAATGCTAAATTTTTTGGATTTCAGTGATTTGCAGAAATATTTTTTTGGTATAACCAGAAAATGAGTCACTACTAACTTCACCTTCTGTGACTGTTTCAAGTACAAATCATTCCTCATCTGACAATCACTCAGCTTTTAAAGCCAGCTGTTTTATAAAGCCTTTTGTTGAAACCTGGTATGTGAATGGGGATCCCAAAGCCTTAATTTTGAGAGAAATTGCAGCATGTCAAACTCAATAAAGGCAGAAGACTTATTTGGATGCCAGAATTCTGTATGTAAAGAAAAAAAAACCAAAAAACCAAAACCAAAAAAACCCTGTGAAGTTAATAATAGGAGATTTATCAGCTGCCTGGATACAGGTGTAGGATTGGCCTCTTGGTTGCTTCAAACAGCAGAGCTGAGAAGCAAATCTGCTCTGTGCTGTGCAGGTCTTCAAAATACACATTAATACAAAAGTTTCTGCTACATAAAAATACTTGTTTCTTCTTTCTTTCTTTAGAGAGCAAAGTAATTTCCTTCCTTCCATATGGTACTGCAGGAACAGGAAGAGTAAAGAGAAAAGTGGAGAGACAGTGGTTGTAAGGAGCAGCTCTGCACAACTTCTGTTCCTCTGTGGCTGTGCCAGAGCAAGGCCTGGGTTTTGGGTGGGTTCCAGGAGGAGCCCCTGCCCTGCCATGCCCTGCCCTGCCCTGCCAGGACACACTGCAGCCCCAGCTCCCTGCACTGCTGCTCCAGCCCAGAGCTCTTCCAAGGCTCAGACAATCCAACCAAAGGACGGGCTCCCACTGCTGATTAGCTCTGTGCAGTCAGGAACAGACTGGAGCTGGGTGGGTTCCAGGAGGAGCCCCTGCCCTGCCATGCCCTGCCCTGCCCTGCCCTGCCAGGACACACTCCAGCCCAGAGCTCTTCCAAGGCTCAGCCAATCCAACCAAAGGACGGGCTCCCAATGCTGATTAGCTCTATGCAGTCAGGAACAGACTGGAGCCTCTGCCTCTCCTGCCCGATGTTAAATCTCTTCTCTCCACATAAAGCCTGGGACATTAACCATGTCTTATTTCCCCATTTTTCTTTTCAGGGAGCCTGGATGGATTGTAATGCACATGGATAGACTGAAATGCTCAGCAGATGATTTTGCTTAAATCTCGAGTAAGACAAATGTGAGGAGATCTTCAGTCACTACCCTGGGATGTGTGGGCGATGCATTACATTTTACAAGGAACAGCACTTGGAAAAATTCCGTTTTCACTCCTCAGCCACTGCACTCTTTTAATTACTTGCTAAACTTGGAAAAAGAAGAACGGGAAAGGAAAAGGGCAGAGGAGACTTCCCAGAGATAATGAGATGGCTGCCTGCTGAAGTGAGGCAGCAGCACCATTAGTGCCTGGGCTGAAGGACGGACAGGCAGATCCCTCACCTCCCCTCGTGGCAGCAATTCCAGCAGTCCCTGCTCTGCACTCAGACACCAGGCTCTAGCAGCAGCTCTAGTTCCCTGCTGGAGTCAAGGCCTTTGTCTCATAGGGTATGATGGAAGATTTCAGTTTGGGGCTCTGTAGAAGTAATAAAATAAATTCTGCCTCAAATCTCCACAAACCTGTAATACGCCAGGAACCAGAGACAAATGGAAGTCTCTAAAGGTCCCTGGAATTTTACCACTTGCTATGCCTATGCATTCCCTGGTGCACATTTCATTTTTACTAAAAATTCAGTGCAAAGAAATAAATTAGGAAGAGCTGTCATACTAATTTTTTTTGGAAGTGCAATTTCAATCTTCCTTATGAAAAATGTGATTTGAAAACTCTTGTTTTATCCAACGACTGCAGGTTTTTTAATCTGTTTGGGTGGATTTGATGAGCTGCTCCACACCAATGTGGACAATACCTTTGCTTCCTTGTAGATGTAAACATGCAGCTTCCCAAGATCCTGCATTATGCTGCTAAACACACTCCAGGAGTTCTCAGGTGAGTACATACTTTTCTTACAGAGGTAGCCAAGTTCTGACTCTGACATGCTCAGAGGTCTCGCATCAGGTTCAAAAGTTTTGCACAAGTAAAGGACAACTGAGAGCATTTATTGTCTTTCAATATTATTATTGTAATATCTAGTGATAAATATAATGCCACAAGTGTACACCTTTAATTGAAATGTAAACTAAACTGTTTGTTGATAGTCTCCCTCAATTGTCCTTTGCTAATGATGAAAATAATTCTAATAATTACTGTGCCCAAAACATCTGGGAAGGAGATCAAAATCACTATCTGAAAATGAAGTGCAGTAGTAGTTCAGGGGTTAAAGTCACATAAATGGTGCCTTCTTTAAAAATACACCTCTGTAGTTTGCATACTGCTGTAGCAGAGAAGTATCAATCAGACATATTTATAAACACACACACAAAAGGGAAGAAATCACAAGTATCAGATCCGTTGGGATATTCTGAGATCTTCAGATTGAGATCTACAAAAGACACACACATCCCAGGCAGAAAGCTAAAGTAAGTGTGACCAGATAAAAGGTCTTTAAAAAACTTAAAACTGAGAAAATATGATTACAAACCAGAAATATTATACTATTAATGAATTCCAGGAAGAATTAACTTAGCCAGCTGATGCAGTGAAAGATGTTAAACTGGGGATCATTTAAAGCCCACCCCACAGAAAGCAGCCTGTGAGAAGCTGGGGAAGGATGTGTAACACCCAGGCAGACCCTGCTGGAGCAGGAGGGAGGTCCCAGCTCTGCCCACAGCCCTGCCTTGGGCTGATTCCCACTCTGCCCTCCAGTGGGTCTGCTGGACCAGCCCCAGCATGGGAGGCATTTCACCAGCACATCACACAGAGCCACCCATGGTGTGCCAAGCTCCAACAGGTAACTTCCAATCCACATCATGCACTCCAGCTTTTAAAAACCACTGTGAGTCTTCAATTCATACAGTAACCTTGTGGACATGAGAACATGCAATTTATGACAATTGTTTTATAAGGGAGAAGGGGAGAGGTTATAATTGGATTATGAGCAAGGAACTTCCAAACCCAGTTCTAAAATTATCTTCAGCTTTAACAAATCACAACTCTAACCCTCTCTCCTTTTTGCTTATTCCTAAAGCCTTTCTTCTTTCTCCTCTTGTGCTTAATCTGATCTAAATTCTTTCAGGATGTCAAGGGGATAAATCTGCTATTAAGAGCTACTAGTTTCCATTTGCTTTGTAGAAGTGGGTGTGTGACAACACTCTGAGGCATTACACAGGCAATTAGGTATGCACAGGATGCCCTACTCCAGAGAGACAATATGCAGAGAAGTGGAGGCTAAAGCACTTCTGCATTAACAGGAGGACCCTCCAAGTGCTTTGCACAACGTACTCCAGGGCCACTCAATTGTCCCACAGTGTCAGTATTCCAAGCAGAAGACATTTAACTCTGTTTCTCCCCAGACCAAAGTATCAACCCAGGAATCAGGTATTTATTTATCCAATGCCAGTAACAAGATTTCTACCTAGCAATTTTCTGCAACTTAAATGTAAATGATGCATGAAAAATGTGTTCTTATGAGATATTAAACACAAGCCAAGTGCTTTAACAGAGAAGTAGGAAACACCCCAATGATCTCTGTGTTTTGTCATCATCAGTGACTGCAGCCCCGAGGAGCCTTCAGCTCCTGCCAACCCAGTAGCAAATAAGGACTCAGTGCAGCTTCGAAGAAATTATGGCACTTTCTTATGTGCATTCAGAAAGAGACAGCCATGAAGCATTGCCTCGCTAAATGTTATAAAAGTTCTTATAAATATTCATGTGCAGCATTTGTACTCGGAGTATTTAATCATTTCTTTACGAGAAAGGAACAGGGAGAAGGGGAGAAGAAGAAACTACTGCTTCTTCAATTCCAAAGAGATCAAGGTAACAGAAGAGGCAAACTTGTGTGCAGGTGATCTATAAATTAGTCAGCACCAAACCCAGAAACCTACAAAAAAAGAGAATTTTCCCAGGTAGATTTTCTTTTTTTGTTACATCTGAAGTTACACAACAGTTTGCAGGTATTAACCTAATGATTTTTTTGATCGTTTCAATTACTTGCATTTTGATCCTTTGAATTTTTACATCATTGTCTTTGAAAAACAAGCCTGATCTGTTTTTAAAAAAAAAAAATCTTCTGACATTTGTGTGAAGACAGATTCAGCTGGCTGCACCCTGCACTCCAGAGCTCATGGTCCCAGGTAAACCCAACAGCAGAGCAGCAGCACTGCCTGGCTGGGGAGGCTTTGTGCCCCTGGGCACCTGATCCATCCCCTCTGAAACCCTCTGTGACTGAGAGCCCTGCCAACACCTCGTGCAGGCCCCGCCTGTGGAGCTCTGCCCATGGCACGCAGCCCTGGATCAAAGCCTCTCACAGCTAAAGTTTATCAATACTGCTGAGAATTAATATGGATTTCTGTAACACGTGCTGACAATACAAAAGCCTGCTCACAAGTGGCTTGTGCACAAAAGAGAAAATACATTGCAAAACAGCTTTGATGTCAAATTATAAACCTAATAGAAAAGCCAAGAGATGTGGAACAGTAGCACCTGAACTGCTCAGCAATCACCCAGCAGAGACAGCAGTCAGGGCTCCTGCCTTGCTGTGCTGTGGCCTCCAAGCCAGACCAAGAAAGCCTTGGACACTTTTCCCTCTCCTTCCGCAGCGGGAACAGCAGTTCCTGCTGCAGACACGTGTCACACCGAGGCTGTGGGTACCAGAGCCTTTGCAGACACCACACTCTGCATGTCCCTCCCCAGCCAGGATGCTGCAGCTCGAGGAAAAAATAACAATCTGAGATGTTTGTTACTGCAGTCCCAGCTCCTTCACACATACCTTGGCTGGCAAGCAGACCCAGTGCTGGCTGAACAGGCTGGGGCAGCAGCAGTAACAGTGGAAGAAGTTCATTGCTGTGGTGCTTCTGGTTCCCTGTTGGATCAGCCAAGGCAGATTCCTGCCAGCTGTACCTGTCTGTGCTCTCAGGTGTATTGGACAAGTCTCTATGGAATCACTACAGGCCCATGCCATGTTTAGAATTACAAAGCAAAATGAAAAGTGGTGCTGCCTTTTGCTTCCCTCAGGAAAACTGTCTCTTGCAAATGGTTTTATCATTTTCATTATATCCTGTTTGATTTGCTTTACCATCTTGACTGGAACAATAGCTAAGACATAATAGAAAAAGATTTTTCCACAGGCTGGTTCTAATTACATTAAATCTCAAGTGAGATAGGACATTTAAATAAGAAACAACAACTGCAGAGTCTGAGATAATGACATACCGAGATACCAAGCTTTTTGAGAGTGCCATTAAAATGATGCATGAAGCATTACAGCTACTCCAATTGGGTTTCAACACAAAAGCCATTCCTTCTGTGGCACAGTGCTGCAGAGAGAGGTCAGCACTTACTGCACTCAATGTGCTACTCAACAATTAGGAACCATTATCCCTTATGCTGAAGCTGCAACATAGACACAGGCCTAAACTTCTGTATGAGCTGAGGCAGTTGGGAAGGCAGGGTCTCTGGGATGAATCACCTCATGAACCACAAAATAGAGTGGAGGAGCTTCTGAAGAGCTCCTGGATTCTGCTGCAAGCTGTACCTTTAACATTTTGTCATCATTACTGAATTCTCTTAATTTCCTGGGAAAGGTACCTTTAGATTTTCTGGAAACCGCTGAAATATAGACATGCAAAATGGAGACTGTGGCTGTGTGTGCTGCACACACAGTGGAACCTGTCACAGTGCCACTGCTCATTTGTTTAACCTTGGAGCCACTGCCCAGCTGTGCTGCCAACACTGGTGCTTATGGGGCCCTGCAGCAAAGTCCCTGCTGGAAATCAAACTGAGCAAAGGGAGCTTCTGTGGGGAGGAGAGGACTTCAGGCACTTCCCCTGTGCCTCCCTTTCTTTCCTTTGGCTGCTAGGGGCTCACCCAGGCTGAAGGGAAGGAGAAGGGTTGGCCTGAGAGGATTGAGGGCACCCTCAGCCAGGTGGCAGACAGCCCTGAGTGGGGTGGGAATGTTCATCTGCTGGAGGGCAGGAGGGCTCTGCAGAGGGACCAGGACCATGTGCCAAGGCCAACTGTATGAGGTCCAACAGGGTGAAGAGCTGGGTTCTGTCCTTGGCTCCCAACTCCCTGCAATGCTACAGGCTGGGGCAGAGGGACTGGAAAGCTCCCCTGCAGAAAGGGCCTGGGCATCAGCTGAACATGAGCCCAGGTGTGCCCAGGTGGGCAAGAAGGCTGCTGGCACCTGGGCTGTAGCAGCAGTGCTGTGGCAGCAGGAGCAGGGCAGTGAGCATCCCCCTGTGCTGGGCACTGCTGAGGCCACACCTCAGATCCTGGGGTGATTTTGGGCCCCTCACAACAAGGAAGACACGGAGAGCATGGGAGCTTTAGGCTGGAAATTAGGGAAAAATGTCTTCCCTGAAAGGGCTGTCCAGCCCTGGCAGAGGCTGCCCAGGGCAGTGGTAGAGTCACCATGCCTGGGGGATTAAAAAGCCTTGTGGATGTGGCACTTGGGGACACAGGTGGAGCTGGCAGTGCTGGGTCAGTGGTTGGACACAATGATCATAAGAGTCTTTTTCAACCTCAACAATTCTCTGACTCTGTAATGGGGGAGAACAGTTCACCAACTGCCCTTGCCCACAGCTCATCACTAGTGATGAATAATTAACATCAAACCATGGCTAAGTGGCTCTCTGCTGGATGGCCAGAGCTGAGGTAGCTCTGTACTTACACACTGGCTATCAGTTTCTTATCTGTCCAGCTGGTTTTGCACAGCTGTCATAGGAATGTTTCAAGCAAATTAGTGAGATACTGAGGATTGAGAGACTTTGTTTCAGTCAATCAACAGAATCTGTGATTTTAAATTCTATACTCAGAGAATATAAACTTTCACAGAAGCAGGTCAGTAAGTAAAGCATTCTTGTCAAAGTAGCAAAACATTAATTCTCTGTTAATAATCAAGTGCACAAAAGAAAATTTACAAAGTTTATTTCAGCACACAAAATAAAATTGTTTTCTTGGGTGTATATTCCACACTTCGGCCTTGCCCCACTGAAGTGCTGTGACACACAGATTGTCTGTGTTCACCCAGTGCCAGGGCACTGCAGGATGATGGCTCAGACACAACTCAGTACTTGCAGTCCTATGACCACGTGGCAAAAGCATTTGCTAAATGCAGCTCAGGTACCTGCACAGCCACTGCTGGGGATGCCTGTCTGAATAGAGCCAACCTGAACAGAAACACACATGCAACTATCACTGCTTGTGGCAATATTTAATTTGCATTAAATAAAATAGCAATTTAACTTGTACACCTTTCCCTATCAGCTACTGGTTTTGTTAACTTCCTTTAGGCCCTGATGCTTCTAAGACATTACTAAGCTAAAATTAGATGGCCATGCTCACTTTCATGACACCTCTGAACTTCAAACTGCTGCAGTTTGAAGCCCCAGCTTTCAAACTGCAGCAGCTCCACCTGAGGGTGGGGAAGGAGGGTGGATTTCTGTCAGTCAGGGAGTGAAGGACACCAGCAGTGAGCACCAACACGGGAGGCTGTTGGGCCTCTGCCTCCCTCTGCTCCCCAGAAGTGCCAGGGGAGGTTTCAGCAGGTGAAGAGCAGCAGGTTTTGTGCAGCACCATGGCCTGAACAGACCCTGTCCCGAAGCTCCTGGGCTCACACTGACTGCCCTTTGCCCTCCCCTTTACTGGCACAAACCTTCCCCACTGGATCCCACTGAAATACCAACATGCAATTTTACATGCAAACTACACAAAAGGCTGTTTCTTCCCCAAACAGGAATAATTTGAAAACTTGCCAGTGTTGCTCATGAGCTGAAATAGAGCTGCACAGGTCATGATGACCTGAGAGCTGAAGGGAGCTGAGGAGTGTCTCCAAGCCAGGACATCCCTGGGAGCCAGTGCCAGCACTGCAGTGCTGGGAACTCAGCAGCACCAGGGCAAAGCCCAGAGCCTGACCTCCACCAACAGGCTGGGATCTCTGGCACTGGCACTGCTGTACCCCAGGGCACCTCACCCACACTCCTGATCTGCCATCCAACTTTCTTCCTGCACAGCCTGGTGGTCTCTCATTAAGACCAAAATTTACAGAGCAGATTTCAGCTTTTATAAAACCCACTGTGCTT
The DNA here is from genome assembly GCA_013397555.1 of Urocynchramus pylzowi. Lineage (NCBI taxonomy): Eukaryota > Metazoa > Chordata > Aves > Passeriformes > Fringillidae > Urocynchramus > Urocynchramus pylzowi. Next base: position 508,961 of record VZRH01007149.1, read on the forward strand.
ACTAAAGATCCACCTTGTCTTCCAGGCAAGTGAAATAACACTTTTTGTCTATGGCTCCTGGGGGTTGTTTTCCCTCTTTATTTTTTAAAAAACTTATTTAGATCTTGCAATGCCTATTTCTCAGCCAGACTGTCAGGGATGTTAATGAGATTTACCCACACATCCTCTCTCACTCTCTGCCCCCTTTCATTCTTTGACACACAAGTGCTTTTATGTTGCAGGAAATGAGGACAACAGAAAGCTGCAGATCCCATGAATGTAAAAATTGTCTTGAAGGCATGGAACAATCCAGCCCTAATTACAGCCAGCTGGAGCCTGCTCTCTTTGCACTGATACTTAGATAATTAACTGAATACTGACTGATGCAAGACTCAAGTATGTCACTACCACTCAGATATTCAAGGTTAATTTTTGTATCCATCACCAACATCAAGCTTAATGGGTATTAGCAGCTAAACTCTTGAAAATCAGTAACGCAGGAGTCATAGTCAGGCAAGGACTATTTTTCCTTCAATGAGCTTGGTGCCACCTTTCTTCAGCTGCAGAAGAAATGTCTTTTATATTAACGAGGCAAACTCATAATTTCTGATCCATTTAATACCTGTAAATTCAGTCACTTAAAGCCTTAAATACACTGAAACCACAACAGTGATGTAATAAAATACACCCCAAACTGGAGTAATACCAGTTTATTTCTCATAGTGTGGCATCTTTAAATTGGTGGGTGTGTGCATCCTCCTCAGTAAGCTTTATATGGATGTTGAAAGCAAACAGTTCTATGCTGAAAATCAAATATCCTGATTTGACTGCCAGTGCACATACCTGAAACAATTACAGGAGGGGACAGCAGAGACAGTGCTCAAGAAGCCTGAAATGTCTGTAAGTCAGAACTACTGATGCACTTCTCCTCCTGCATGGAACAATACCTGTTTAGATTGTGAGGTACCTGAACTGTGCTGTCAGCAAAAAAGAAGAAGGAAGTCAGTACCAACAAGAGCAAGTTGTCTGTCCTAGCTCCATTTTCAGCAGTGTTTTTCCCTGGAAACAGGGATTTTTGGACAGATTCAATCCCTCTGTCTGGTTTACAGCTGCACTGATAGGAGAAAACAAGGTGTCACTACTTGTTATCAAGTGGTACTTTTATTCCTAGTTACTAATTCAAGAAATCACTGTGAAAAATGGGAAGTATTTTAACCTGGTAAAGATGTTCATAATAACAGCAACACAGCACAGCAAAGCCACAGCAAAAGAGCAACAGAACGAATCAGTAATGGTTAGAGCTTGGGTAGGGCCATGCAGCAGATAACCAACATGATCTCAGCAGCCTGCAGTGCTCTCCTAACATCTGGGTGGGGAGGCAGGAATCTAAAGAATCCGGAATAGGGATTCTTTTCATTTTGCATTTTATTTGTCCTCTCGCCTTCTTATCTAGTAATGGAAAAACAAACAATCCCAGTTATGTTTGCACAGGGCCTACCATATTCCTTCAGTAGGAAAAGTCTGAATTTTGTGAAATATCTTTGGAATGCCACTGTAATGTAAATCACAAAGCACTGCCACCACAGTTACACCAAGTTAAAGTGTAACCTGCAGTCTTCCCCAAGAGAATACACAGAATTTATAACACCAGAAGTAGAAAGCAACAGAACAAAAATAAAAGCTTAGCAAAAAAAGTAGGTTAACTCATACAGAGAATGATACATAAGACAAGGCTGAAAAAGAAAGCAAGGCAGGTATTTTTGGAAATATTTTGAAGTCTCTTTAAAGCCCTGCCTATTTGCCTGTGAAGTATTTCTGCTTAAAATATAGATATGCTAATGTTCATATTTAAGATAGCGATGATTGGGCTGAAAGAACTCCTCTTTGGAAGAGCAAAGGAACAAAGACTGTGCAGCATCAGCAGCTGCCTCTGAGGGCATTTTCAGACTTATCCTGGGGTGAGTTAAGGAATCACAGAATCATTAGGGGTGAAGGGGCATCTGGAGGTCATCTAGTCCAGCTCCAGGGAGATGGATGTTTGAGAGGAAAAGTTGCATTCTGGATAAATTGAAGAAACCTTTGGAATCTGAGAAGCCTCCAAAACTCCAATTATTTTGTGTTAAAGGGGGCATAAGAAGTGTTGCTGCACCAACTCCCTGGATGAGGTGGGTGCTGTAGTACCCAAGGGCATCCAACTCTGCCCAGAACCTTGGCACAGTGGCACTACCTGCATTCCGTGGAAATGATTATTGCTTGCAGCAGGTTCAAATGTGTTAATTATCTTTTTCACCTAGAAGTTTATAGTTTTCTTAATTACCAGGATCTGAACTGTATGCAGGTTTCTTTTTTTGGTTTGGGAATTTTTTTTTGTTTGGAAGAATGGTAACGTGTTTCTTGCCAAGGCCACATCACATAATAACAGAACAGAGAAAAATGAAAGGACCCAGTATGAAAAATACAATACAATTATCACCAACTGAGCAGCTGATAAAAGAAATGACAGAGTAAAATACACAAGTTTCACATGATGAAAATTCAGGGGAAGTGAATTTGTTACAAATATTGAGCAAACGAAAAAGAGCAGAGCTCACCATAAGCAAAGCCTCTCACCTCCCAACCACAGAAAATTCCCTCCTCCTGCAAAAAGCAATCTGCCATCCCATCACAAAAGGAGCTACAAGCAGCAGAGCTGCTTGGATGGAACTTACAGTAGCATGGCCAAAGTGAAGACCAGGAGCCCCACACAATTACAAGATGATTTTTCCATTTTGTCCTGTTTGTTTGAAATTTCCAGCCATCACACCAGCATGAATTCAAGCAAACACAGCATCAGCTGCCTTCTATCAGCTAAACTGACAAGGACAGAATTTTTAACACACCTGTGATGGGCACATTTCAGAGATAAGTTTAAGTGAAAACAGAGACTACTGCAAGCATGAAAAATCTGAACTGCCCTCTGGAAAGAAGGGCATATAGGGACATGGAATAAATATTATTAAGTTATTGTTGCTTGGTCTGTCAATGTTTCCATTTTGAATCAGCCTTCAGCCATTAAAACCTCAGCTGGAAAAGCCTGGCTGAACCTGACAAATGAATGAGCCAGGTCTTGGGAAGAAAAAGTCGTTTTTCCTTAACCCCCAACTCAAACACATCCTGACTTCAGTATCTTTAGCTTCTTTTGAGATAAATTTCCTCAATTTTGCATCTTTCTTTTGTACACGTGTAATTGCAGTTAAAATGTTTCCCTGTCTGTTCCCTGCTTCACCCTGACAGGGAAGCACAGTTCTGGCCTGTTCTGCAGGGGAGCACACTCAGCACAGGCCCCTGTGCCCAGAGCTTCTCCAAACTGCAAGCACACAGAAACTGATACAGCACCTGAAGTCTGGAAAACTGTTCAGGAATGCACAAAGGAAATGCACTACAGAAATGTAAGATCATTAAAAGAATGTTATTATGGTTATTATCCTAAAGATCCAACTAGGCCAGTAGCCCTTGCCTGTCCCTGCAGATACCTCACTTTATCTGCAGCTCACATGGATCACAACAGGCTCCTCTTCAGTGCCAGCATTTCCTGCTCCTTCCTTGTTCTGTGTGCCAGGCCAAAGAGAAGCAACAAAGGCTGGTGTTGTTCCTGGAAAGGACTGGCTTCTGCAGGAGGCAGCGGGCAGTCTCCTTTCATGCACACAGGCTCGTGCTCTGTACAGTGAGGGAACCTCTGCAAACACGTTCCTGGTGCAGCCCTCTCAAAGGAAAGCATCCCACAGAATGTGTGTGGGTCCTGTGTGTGGGACAGGAGCCTGACAGGGGCCTCAGAAGAACCCTCTGTGATGGCAGCAGAGCCAGGCAGGCTGAGGTGTGTGAGCTGCCCACAGCCTCCCATTGTTCCTGGGAAGGTGGTGACTTCCTCTTCATTGAATCTTTCCCCTTACTTTGTCCTTCCTTCCTGATGATAAATGCAGTTTTTATTTTTCCAACCAATTCAACATTACTTTTAGAAATTTTATCACTCATTCAGATTTCAGTCAGTGAGTCAAGCGGAAAAAATGTTCTCAAGCTGAGAGAAAACCCTCCCATTTAAAATCCCTGAGCCAAGAGCACCTCCCAGGCAACATCCTCCAGCTGTTCCCAGAGACAGACAGACTATGTGCACTCCCTCAGTTCTCACCTAGGCCACTCCAGAGCATCTCCAGCAGGAAGGAGATCTATCTGCCCAGAGCAGCAATCCCTGGCTCTTCCCAGGCCTCATCCCCCCAGCTCACCCAGCACTTCCCTCAACTACAAAAACCTCTTCGTGTTCAGCTGATAACATCTTCCTGTGCCAGCAGAGGAATCCATCCCATAGCATTGTTCTCCCTGTTTCTGGGCCTCTGACTGTCACTTTTATCAGCTAAATAATAGTAATTCGAATGCAGAAACAATTATGGGAACCTATCTGCTCAGCTGAAGTCCTTGTCCCCGGCAGATTTACAGTTGGTGCTGTTTTGTCAAAGGCTGAATGCATGAAGCAGTTGCTCTGCCAGGCAGGGATGCACAAGGGAACAGACAAAACATCACCTTCCAGTTTCCTTGAAATGTTTTCTCTAATGATGGTGGCTGGAGCCTGTTTGTATCCTCTCCTGACTGCCTGCACACAGACAAGCCAATGTGCTCCATTTTCCTTAGTAAGAACGGGCAAGAGTTTGTGACTAGGACTGCTTTGTAACTTGTGCTGCTCGTATTTCTGGCTCTAAAGTGCCCTACAGAAACCTAACATCCCACTGAAGTGCTCCAGCTCCAAAACTTTTACAAAACAGACAGGAGAGCTGGAAGTGTCTTTTTCTTGTTCTCATTAGACACATGAGTGAATCAGATCTGAGGATCTGTGCACACCTTCAAAGAGAAAGGACTGCAGGGCTACAGGGAACAACAGAGATAAGGCACTAATGAGAGCACAGCAAATCTGAAAACTTGAAAGAAGAAAAACATTTTTCTTTTAAGTTCTTTTTGAGCTTCATTTGTCACCACTGCAGACAGATGGAATCTGCAAGCCCTCCCTTCTTGCCAATGCAGCAGAAGACACTGACACAGTATAGAAACAACTCTGGCAACAAACCAGACAACTCCCAAAGAGGGGAACTCAGTGAGGGAGGAACATGGCAGCCTCCTGAGCACCTGATGCACTGGCTGAGCTCTGCTCTAGGTTGGGAGGCTCCTAAGTGCTGGTCTGATTGTGCTCTCACAAGAGACACAGGAGCCTCATGTGGATTTCAGACAGAATTGCTACATCGATGCTGACCATTTTCTGAAATCCCACCCTTAACCTACAGAAACTAGGACAGAATCCTTCTGGGGCACCCACTGTTCTCCCACTGAAGTTCTAACACAGACTGTGATACAGGGGTGGAATGAATACCTCAGCTGGACTGGTAAATAAGAACAGGTATATTTGTGAGGCTCAGAAATGCTGGTCTAATTTTTCTACCATCAGTCACATAGAACTACTGTCAGATCTGTTCACTCTCCCTCTAAAAAGAGAGTAAAATAAGAAAGCAGCATTTCAAACAAAACCACAGCACACAACAGATTTCCTTTGTTTTATTCATGACAAATAAAAGGAATGTGGCGAGATGTCATTTTTGATATATGCAGTTACATCACAGTTTTCAAACTAAGGCAGATTCTATTGAGCTGGGGTTTAGTGAGGAGAGCACAAACACCTCCTTTCACCCTCTTGTCTCAAAAGACATGGAAACATCATCTTGGTGTGGTATTAAAGACGTGGTAATTCCCCTCTACCCTTTTAAAAGCTTCTGTTTTTAGTGGCCAGTTCTACATTGTTACAAAGGCACAGAGCCCAAAATAGGATAGCAAGACAGAGCTGGGTCTTTCTGCTCACAATTTAACTTTAAAAAGTAGCACAGTTTTGTATTCCTGACTAGACCTTAGGAAGACAGGCATGGAAGTATTCAGATGTTTAATACCCAGCTGTGAATGGTAGAGAAAAAGATAAGTAAATAAGAAGAGCAAAGAAAAGAAGAAAATGGAAAAAGATTTTTGACGAAATATTGAAAGTCAGCAAAAAAACCCCAAACTTCTTAGTGTGCCATATTAGTGTGTCTTTCCACAGGTTTCAGGAGTCACACAAAGTACTTAAAATATAGCAAAAACCAGGGACAGAGCTACTTCTACAACCTGCTGCAAACTGCAGTTTGCTGGGCATTGGGTAGGAAGACAGTAATGGATAAAAATCTTTTTGTTTTTTAAAGATGAAGACATGGGATGAACCCACAGGAAGAAATTTCAACTACTGCATAAAGCACCAGATACTAAAATTTCAACTTTTTGCTAATGAATGAAGCTCACAAAATCACATGCTTGGTTCTTGTAAGATTTCTCTATTTAAACTCTGGTAGTAGTAAAACAATATCATCCATAATCCAAATGATCCTATGGTACTGTATTGGAAATCAGAAGATGACAGAAAAACGAGTTACCACTTAGGTCTGAGGCACTGAATCCATTCTCATGTCAATGGCTGGCTTGGCAAAACCTCCTGCAGCCACAGGTAATAAGTCCTGCTGAAAATTTCAAAACTTCCGACTTGTCCAGACAAATTCGCTTCACCCCCTTCTCTTCATGACTGCTGGTCAGGGCAGCAACATCTTCTGTGAAAGACAGACAAGAAGATTATTTCAAACAAATTTCCAACCTGATTTATTGTAAATTTTCCTTGAATGACCTCCTGATCCCTTAAATGCTGCGAGAGCTGTGTGAAAAGACATTTGAATTCTTTTCAGAATTCTGGCTGCATAGCTGGCACCCCACACTTTTGTCCTAGTCCTTAACGTTCCCATTTCTTTCCCATTCCCCAGGAGCACACTGCTACAGCCTTCCTTTAACTTTATCTGCCCAAGAGCCATGCTGCAGCTCTGCAATGAAGGTAGACTGGAGGCATAGAACCTACTGGAAGAATGAAGGACTTTCCCTGGGAAAAGGAGCAGAACTCTTTGGAATTATTCAAGGAGACAGCACTGTCCAGCTCCTGGGGACTTGTCCAAAACTCCTGGGGTTTTGTTTGTGGTGTTGGTTTTTTCCCCTCCTCTGGTATTCTGCTTCTTGTGACTTCAAGTGTGAACACGTTTGTGGGTGACAAAGTTGGCAGAACGAAAGCAAACACAAATTATTTGTATTACAGAAGCCACAAATAACAAGGAGCAAAGCACTTCAACTTCTGTGCAGAGAAAACAGCCTGGTGGGGGCACAGACTGAGCAGCACAACCAGAGCGCCTTGACAACGATCATCACCACAAAAGGACTTTTTAGGACATTTGAAAGGAAGATTCTGAAATAGCTCTGCAGATGAGTAGCAACAAGTGAGATGAATAAGAATTATCCTAAGAGAAAACACACATTATGTGCTTGAAAATAGACTTAATGAGAAGGGTGAACACCCTCACATTGAAGGCAGGTAGGGGAATAGCCACTAAATCAGACTTCATCTTGTGGCTCATTGTCTAAATAGAGATATTAGAGATGAGTCAAAAGCTGATTCTGGATGGAGAAGATTGAATCTTCTCCTAAGCCAAGTGTTACCAACCAATTTGTTTTTGCAGATGGGATTAGCCAGAAATAGGATGCAGGAGAAGAAAAGGAATGAGAACTGAGCCCTGCAAAGCCTCCAGAAGGAATGTTAAAGGAACACCACAATCTTTCGTAGTTCTGAGAACCTCACACAGCAGAAAAAATTTTCTTTGCATATTACCAAGTTCTTTGAAACAGAGAAAAGAGCCCTGAAGAAGAGAGAAATCAGCCAACACTTCATAGCATGGAATGGCTGCACTGGAAGATTATTTTAGGTATCAGTGTAAGGAGATGTTTGTGTAAAATTTTAACTCCTTCCAAAATGTCTTTTTTGCTGGCTAGAAGAACAAGAAACTGGGGACTTTATGGTTTCAGGCAGGATGCTGCAGTTCAAGCAGCTGGCTGGGGGAGGAGGGGGGGGATGGATTTCTCCTCCTTTAGTGCCCACCAGCTTGCAGAACCTGTTCCCAAATTGTGGGCACCTCTGGGCACGTCTCTGTAGGAAACACCAAACCAGGAAACATTGCCAGAGCTGTAGCTCTATAATAAAATATCAACAGTTAGATGCATTTTTAAATTTTAGCTGCACGCAGGTGTTTGTACTTCTGTCCTAAAATTCTGCAGGCTTTGCCCAGCAGTACAAAGGGCTCTCCTTGCCATTTGCCTTCACTTGTGGAGCTGCACTGCAACAGCTCTGGCACAGCTGGAGATGGCACAGATTCACTGCCACAGCTGGATATAAATCTGGTGTTCCTGTGGCTTGTGAGGATCACTGAGGTATTTTATAGGTGCCACAGAAAACATTTTATCTCCAATATCAGCATAGAGCACATTAAATGGCAGCTAAGGCAACAGGTGGCACAGAGATCACAGATACAGTTGCCATTGTACTCACAAACAGCACAGGGACTTGAAAAACACAATCTACCACTCAAAAGGAAATGACTCAAACCACTCCATATTCACTTCTGTTCCAGTGCCTGGTACTACAGATTAATTTAAAACATTTAAAGTTAATTAATTAAGATGATGTACAATCCTTTTTAGCTGCTGCTCCAAAGAGGCAATTCACATGGATGGAGTGAATGCTGCTGCAGATGAGTCCCTCTCCATTTCCCTTGGCTTTCCCTGAGGCTGGGGCAGGAGAGGCCCGGTGTGAAGAGCTGCCATGTGCCTCGGTCCCCTCGCTGTCCTGGCAGCACAAAGGGCAGGAATGCTCAACAAAAGAGTCACAAACCATTCCTGCAAATGCCTCACAAACCCCTCCTGCAAACACCTCACAAACCATTCCTGAAAACACCTTTCCTGCAAACACCTGACAAACCCTTCCTGCAAACCTCCCAGCTCTCAGCAGCTGCCAGGGCTGAAGCAGCTCCTGGCCTGTCAGGCTGAGTGACAGCCAGGGGTAAAGGGGCACCTCCTCACAAGATTACAACAGGAAGGCTGTTGCAAACCCCTCCATCTGAATTATGATTGCTGACTGTGTAAGGAGGCAAAAATGGAAGCAAACCCACAAGGAAACAAAGCTTCATTTGGGAAAGGTTTTTCCTATTCATGATGATTGCAAGTGAATTTTTTTCTGAGCTGTGAACAACTGGTAATGCTTTAGTGTTCAGTACATGGCCTGATTTTATCATTAAAACTCGTCCTTGCCTTCAGCTGGCTGTCAGATTTGCCAAGCTGGTAGGATTCTGGCAACACTTGTGCTGTTTAATGTCTCAGCATGTTGTATCTTGGACACAAACCCCTGCAAAAATACCTAACTATAAATATTTATGTTCATTATCCTTTTTGCACGATACAGTAAAGAGAAGGGAAACACATTCTTTCCAAATGGACTGAATCAGAGAAGCATGACAACATCACAGGGTCAACATCCAGGAGCAAAGCATTCCATCAAACCATGGATGCCCTTCAGTGGATTCCCACAGCCCCTGCACACCATGGGCATGGCAGCTTTGCCCAGGAGGCTGCAGGGATCACCTGGCACAGCAAACTCTGCCCCCAGGAACTCCCAGGCCCCGGGCAGCGCGGGGGACATTGCTGGGGGCTGCTGCTCAGCTCCTGAGGCCACTCAGGTGGTGGCATCTTGAGGTGGCTTTACACAGCCATTGACCAGGTAACGGAGAGATGTGCTCTGCTTTCAGAGCAGTAACTTCTTCACTTCCAAATTGTCTCCTTGGGCAAAGAAATGCTGCACACAGAATATATCCACTCCTGGAGAAGACAGGGAAAGGGAATGCATCAGTACAGGGAATGTGCAGCCCTCAACAGATTTGTTTTTAATACAAATTCATAGAGGTACACAAGAGACTCCAAAAAAGTTTAAAAGTCAAAACTTCTGATTCTTTAAAAAAATATTAAATACATGGTGACTGTTTAAAATAGAACTGATTCATGGGGAGAAAGGAAGTACTTAATGACTTGCTCATGCTTAAGGACTCTTAAATAAAACAAGTATCTGTTACTCATGCGTTTGAAGGATTTGCTACTCCCTAACTACTGATTTGAAAAGCTTTTGACACAGCAAGATGAAGACACATCCCCAAGGGCTGCTGTGTGAGCTGAAAGCCTGTGTGCTCTCAAACACTCTTCCTTTCATTGAAGAAGGGAAAGATTAGCAAGAGGAAGAAAAAAAAAATAAAGGCTTAGTTGTTTTGGCTTTGGAAATGAGGTGTCAGTAAGATTTTCTGGCCCAAAGAACCACCAAAGAACCCCAAATGATCATGTCAAGAAGTAGTGATTGAATCTGAGACCACCACAGGCTATCCAGGCCCTCAGCTGCATCTCTCCTACTGCAATTTTATTCATTAATTGTTGGCCTAATATTACAGACCCAATACCACTTAATAAGAGAAGAAAATTAGCAGAAAAGACAGAAAGTACTACTAGCCACCCTCCATCCTGATGAATGAATCATGCAGTACAAACTTCAAACACAGGGTTTATCAAGGCTTGGCCAAAATGCAATTTTGGCTCTGGGGTAGCAGGCAGGAACAATGAAGCAACACAAGCCTCTGCTCCATTTTTACTGCTCTGAGCTCCAACAAGCACAATTTCTTCTCTCCAGCTACTGGAAACCTAGACTGTTATTGGTATTTCATGTTCCTAAAAGCCCTGTGAACAGCTGAATGGGGCTTTGCAGAGGAGGCTTTTGGCACAGCCACACCAGCTCAGGTAGCAGCACGGACACAGGGAGAAGGAAAAGCTGGCAGCACCGTGGCAACAGGAAAAACTGAGAGCAACAATAAACTGCTCCCAGTGCCAAAGCCTCAAATGACTGTTTGTGCAACTTTCTTTCACAAACTAACCCCAAAACTTGCACTGGGATTGCAATTTGCATTTCAACCCACTCTCCCCCCGCCCCCATTTGCTGTTTGCCCAGTTTTATTAGAACCATCTGCAAGATCCTCCCCTTCCAGTTTCTTGTATTGGTTCATCTGGCAGCTGCACTTTCTCATCTATTCAAAAAATCTTTGTTTTAAAGTTGTTTAGACAGAAGGTCTTTGACAGGCTAAAAATTATCTTGAAAATCAACACAGAAACCACATCATATGCTGTTCTTTACAGATTGAAGGGGAAGAATGGAAGCTGGAATATATATATATATATATTTATATATATATAAAAATAATATATATATAAAAAATATATATTTATATATATATATATTTTTTAATGGGAAGATAAATGAGGGTTTTGAGGATCAAGAAAAATGTTACCAACTCTATTCATCTGACAAAAGCCACAATTTACTGAAGTACTGCAAGTTGCCACTGCAGAAGGGGTTTCAGGCTCACCATTATTACTGACAGAAACAAGAGAAATGCAGAGAAGTATCTCCTTACAGCAGCTCTTGGCAAAAGATAAGTGAGGGGAGTGTGAAAGGAAGGAGGAATGTTGGTGAAGTGAAGTAGTAGGGTTTGAATAATTTTCTTTAAACTTGATACAAGTATTACAAGTTTCTGAATATAACATGTTTTGCAATCCCCTGCTTTAGCTGGTGCATGGTGCTGCTGAAGTTTCCGTCCTTCACTGTAACCCTCCCAAATATCCTTGTTCCCTTCTGTGGACAGATACCCCTGCTGTCACCAAGCTGTCCATCCTGATGGGACAGTTCCTGCTGCAGCACAGGGCAGGGCACGCCAGCACTGCTGAAAATGGCACAAATCCTGGGCCTGTCATTGGTTTGGGTATTTTTCTTCTCCAAATTGTTTCTGCAAAAGAATGGCACAACCTTCACTTTTGGGGATTAACAGAGAATTCTCTTCCAGATTTGTCCAAATCTTCTCATAAAACATTTTTAATAAAGAAAATTCACTTCAAATATGAACACAAAATAATTGAGGAACACCACTCCTACTTTCCCGTTTAGATTAACACAAACATTTTCTTTCTTATGTTGCTGCTGTTTAAAATGCAACAAATAACTACAGACAATATTCACCTGCCACCAAACAATGCTTGTACATGTGTAAATTTGAGGAATCTGTGACATGAACTGAACTATTTCAAGTCTCCCCAGAGTCCCAGCAATGCTGGAAACAACTCTGTCCACATTTGCAAAGAACTGCTTTAAGCCTCAATCACATCCCAGCCCTGCTGTCATCTCCTGTGACCTTTCTCATTCTGTTTTACACAACCTCCAGCCCACGTCCTCCCTAAGCAAATTCCTAATTCCTTCTCTAACTAAACAAGACCATTTCAAGGTTCTCAAGCACTCTGACAAGACTTCTACAGCTTCTACACTGGGATTTGCTATTTTCTTCCCACACTTTCCTTTCAATCCTAATAGAACATTTTTGGGTTTAAATAAAGGTATTAAGCAGGATTTCAAAATTGCCATGAACAAATTGGCTTATCTTCTCCCTTGCACTTTAGCACAAAACACAAACACACAATTTAAGTGCTTTTAATTGCACAGGCTCTAGAAGAAAAAGATGCAAATGTAATAATTTGAGTTGACAGATCATGTAAGGCAGACTTTAAAAGTATTTTCAGAAACACTGGAAACAACATTATCATAATCTAACTTTATAAATTTTATATGCAAGTAAAAAAATCAGAAATGCAGACCAGAAAATATTTCACGAAATCCATATATTTCAATGAATAGTATAAAACAAGTGGATTTGCTCTTGAAAAAGTATCCTGGAATCCCTCTGGAGAATTAATGGAATAACCACAGAGTTTGTGCTTCTGTGATCAACTAGGATGAGAGATTTTTATTGAAACACTTAATATTACTTTTGTTAGCATATACTTCACTCCAGCAGTTTATTAGCAATTTTGGTTAAAATTAGGCATCTTGTGAAAGCAAGATGGCTGAACAAAACCAAAGTCTGAGACAACAAGCTTGAAATTTCTCTTTCCCCCTGCTCCAATGTATTGCAAAAAATGACCATTTTGATGAATAATCTCTTCCAAATCCTCTTTTCCAGCCACTTTTGATCTTTAGGGAATATGTACATTTATATAAGCCAGAAACAACCACAAAAGCAATTTCAAACCCCCATCTCAATGCATACCCCTGTTTCAAGGTATCATGAATATATTAAGCTAAAATTGCAAACAAAGGAAGGCTTGGGACCATAAAAAAAATTACACCCTGCTGTTAATGCCATTCTTCTTGCTCTTGAATATGTGATGTCGATTCCCCGGTTTCCATTCAACAAATAAAGCTGTGAAATGGCAGTGGATTTTGTGCTCCACATCCAAACAATTCTAACATTAAAACTGTGGCTGCCAGCCTCAAATATTCCCTCCCACAGGAAAAAACACTCCCGGATGTACCACAGAGGTTATCAGAAAATCTTATTGAATTGGGGTTGGAGGAGAAAGTGGCAGATTGAGCACGCATGGCATCCTCCTCATGGAATGGGGCTCCTGAGAGCAGAGGCTGCTGAGAGCAGAGGCTGCTGCAAACCTGCTGAGCAGCTTCACGCCATGGACAAGGGCAAACCCAGAGTCCCCAGCACCACAGGGACTGCAGAACTCTGCACAGCTGCCACAGGAGCCCCGGGACAAACCCAACACGAACGGCACCCCCTCCCTGGCACAGCACCTGCCAAAGGGCAGGGGGTGTCAGAGCAGCCTCTGCAGCCCCTGGACCTGGGGGACCCGCTGCCATGAGTGAGGCTGCACCGCTGTCCTGGGGATGCACCCACAGCCCTGCTTTCCTGGGCTAGGGCAGAGCATCCATCTCTTGATCCTCAGTTCTGTGCTCTCGGTGGGAGCACTGCCCTCCAGAAGGATCCTGCCCTCCAGAAGGATCCTGCCATGCCCCTGGCGTGCCCAACACCCCCCTCCCAGAACACAAGTGCTCAGGCCAGGAAGGCAGCTCAGCCTGGACACAAAGCCTCGCTGGAGGCTCTGGGCACAGAGGGCTCGTGGCCCCAGGCAGAGCGGGAACAGCATCTCACACAAAGCTGGAACATTCCAGAGATGCGTGGCACAAGCTCTTCCCACAGCTACAGCCAGACAAAGAACACTCACTCCGGCAGGAAGCTGGAGAGAAATGCTTTAGCTGAATTCTTCTCATCGCTCAAGTCAGAAATGCAATCTTTACTTAAATGTTAAGCCATATACATGGGCCATTAGTCAAAGTTCCTGTTCTTTTTTTAATAGCTTTACCAGGTTTGACATTTTGTAATGCTATTATTTTAAGTCTGGTCTGGACTAGAATTCAAATATTAGGAAAATGATTTTCAAAAGACTATGCTAAAATATCTTCCCCATATTGCTATCATTTGTCAAAGTTTTGCTTAAAAGCAGGTATTAAGATAAATGAAATGGATAAAAAATGGAATACTTCCAGGAACATAAATGATGGTTAAATTAAGCTTGTGACAAGAGCCAATCCACACATTTTGACTTCTCAGTGAAGTACCATTTGACCTTGGAATGAGAAAGGCACTCATGTACTATGTAAATCTAAAGGAAGAAAATACATCAAAAAGTGAACTGAATTGGTTGAAAGAGCCAGAAGGCAAAAAAAGGCAACAAGTGGTGAAGGTGAGAGAGAACATCAGCAATCGAACAGCAGCTCAGGGAAAGGGCCAGAACCGTCAGGTCTGAAGACAGGTCAGAAGGTACAGTGCACTGAATATAAAACCTGAGTGAACACTGACACATTTAACAGAACCAGGTCTACCTGCTGCAAAGCCTCCTTAAGGCAAACAGCACTGGGGTGACAGCAGTGCTCCCTGCAAAGGCCTGAGGGCATGGGAAAGAGGCTCTGTGATTCCTTCCTGGGCTATTTCTCTCCCTCAAGTACTTAAGGCATTTTCCCTTGTTCTGAATGCAGTTTAAAAATACTGATGGAAAACAACTACAGTTGTAATGGGGAACTTCAAGTAGCACTTAATATTTCTGAAGTATTAAGATACAGAGTATGCATTTAAATAGCACAAAATACAGCAACTGTTCAGTGGCTCCAGATTTTTTCCCCAGTTATCTGAACTGCTCTTGCCTGAGCTGCATACACAGCTGCACACACACTGCACTGCCCATCACCACCCATTTACCCACTGCACCACGGTGTAAGACTGCCCACCAGGCAAACCACATCGTAACCTGAATCACTGTCATCTTTCAAACACTGAAGAAAAGCAAGATTATTTCTTTAAACTCTCTCTAGCTAGAGACAGGTTGGGCATTAGTGGTTTTGGCAGCTGTATAAAACAGCTGCAGCTGGAAACAATTGGTGCTGAGCAATCGGAAACAGGCAAGGACAGAGGACAATACACGGCAAGTATTGCTCCCGTTCTGGCTTGTCATTAGACACATGAGAGCTTGCTGCAGCCTCACTTCTCCAAGAGCATTTGCTTAAAAAAAAAAACAAAACAAAAACTGAAATTTAGTATCAAGATCAGAGTCATGCACTTGCATTGATAAGTATTGTTATGAAAAGGGAGACTCTGAGAAGCTTTCATTCTCACTTGCCAGAGAGGAGTGGTTGTTTGAATCCTGCAGTTCAAGAAAAATTAGGCAAAATCAAAAGAAGGTAGTAAAGGACTATCAGAAGAGTAATGGAAATGGTGACACGTGAGACAAACAGTTCACTGGGAATACACAGAAAGGAAAGACAGCTATCAGCAGTAAGGGGGAATCTTAGATCACAAGTAAGAACTGCTGGTGAACAGGAACCATTTGCCAGGTTGGTACAGACCACAGGGCCAAAGAAACATGGTTCAGTCTGTTAAGCAACTGCCCAGGGTGAGGTGACCTCAGTGAGAGTTATACTTCAATAACACAGTTACCAAAGCTACAGAGGAATCTCTTAAATGCTCCTCTGGAAAATGATTTTATATGTTAGTTCAGAATAAAATCCCAAATTGGAAAGGCTGAAGCAGCAAGTTACTTTTTCAAACATTTTACTCCTAAACACAGATTTAAGGACAGAGGAATTGAGTGCCATGGAAAAGCAGGAGTGCTCCATCTGTGCAGGGTAAATGATGGACTTGAAGGGAGGATGCAATTCAGCTGCTGATATTTGAACAACAGAGGTAACAAACTGCAGATTCAGCAAAGCTTCCCAATATCAAAGATGTTGAGAAGAAGATCAGAAGGATCATAAACACCCCAAGGAGAGCCCCAGAGAGGACAGAAGTGCTTGCAGGATGCCAGCAGCCAAACCCAGCGTGTCCATGAGGCTGCTCCTGGCAGCTGTCCAGAGCACTGAGGCACGAACAGCACCACCTTCCCCAAACTCACTCCCATCTCCATCAGCAGCTTAGAGACTTCTGTGAAAGAACTGGGGTCTCTCTTCTTCATATTCTTGCATGGAATTTTCCTTCATAAATTCATCCAATTACCTTTTGAACCCATTTACAATCCCAAATCCACAACATCCTGTGGAAGGACATTCCACAGCTTCTCAGCTTTGTGCGTTTGCTTTGAGCTGCCAGGTTCTTGTCAGAAAACAAAAAAGAAAACAGATAAGAAACTTGGTTCCTTTATCACCTCTATTTATTTTTCCTATGCCATAATTTGTGATTTCTTTTACAGGCCCCCTCAGCCTGCCTTGCAGTGGAAGTGTCCTGTTGTGTGTATTCGTGCTGAGTGGATGCTGCTCCACACCTCCAACTCCCCACCCTGCATTCCTCTTCTGCATTCTTTTCAAGTGAGACTGTGTGTCATATTCAGAAGCTTTTGAGAAGAGGATGAAAGAATTCTAGAGCAGTGAGAACAAAGAGGCGTGTTTGAAGGTAGAGAAAATTTATTTAGGGAAAAAACATAGGAAATGAAAGAAGTTTCACTGTGATTCTACATGTTTGCAAGCAGAACCGTTCAAGCATTATTAAAAGATATGAAATAGGGAACAAACTGTAAGATTTGTAGTAGAAATCAGCTTATTTTTCTGTGCCTTCATGCTTTACAGAGCTGAAATAATTTCAGTGTGCTCTGTTTCCCCTTCAAATGAGCATTTCACTGCATTTTGTAACTTCCTAGCTCATCTAGAAAGGGGCACCAGTGCTAGAGGCAGACACTAATGAGCCCCTGTATTCTAACTGTATGAATATACTGAAAGAATAGAAATAAAGGCAGTGAAACAGATTGCAAAGGACTGGACAGTGGGTGCTGGTAAAGGAGGCTGAAAAATAATTACTGGTCATTGTACTCTTTTAATGTTGTAGGAGTAGTACCTGGAACTCCACTTTTCCAGTATTAAAAGCCAACTGGGATATTTATCACTCACTTCCAAAAGTACAAAATATTCCTGAGGCACTGGAGCAGCACTGTGACCTAGCAGCCAGGTCAGGCTGCCCTGAGGTCCCACTGAAGCACTCTGGAGCTGCTGTTACAGGTGAAGTTGCTTTTCTCACCTTGTCACCACTACCTGGCTGGAGGTGGACACTGGGCACAGGGGGCACAGCAGGAAGAGGCTCCTGGCAGCATTTCTTTACTAAAGGAGCACTCAGTGAAGCCCAGCTGAGGTCAGGTAAGGTCACTGTAAGTACAGGTCCCCTTGGGGAAAACATCTTGGATTAAAAGCTGCTGCAAACCACACCCATGGCAGGCCCTGCTCCGAAGGTTTGGTCAGTCCAGACATGGACATTGTTTATTTGCTAACACAAAAAGTGTTCTATTATCATTCTTAAGGAACACCCCACTTCTAATCTCTGGTAAGCATCTTGAATACCCAAAACTATATTATTAAAAAAAACCCAAAAAACAAAAAAACCAAACCAAACCAAAAAACACAAAAAACCCAAAAAACCCAAACAACAACAACAACAAAAAAACCCCAAAAGGAAAATCCCACAGGAGGCACACATGAAACATTCCATGCTATTGCATCCCGGGGCTGCAGAACCCCACACAGGAATTTTACTGTATATTTTTTCAGATCACAAATGTGCTTGTAAATGCTGTGAATTGCATTAAAAATGTTGGCTCCCATTATTTAACAAAAAGTCCCAGCAGGTCTCATTCGTGAGAATATTTAAATTTTTGTAGTCTGCCACAGCAATCTCAATTTTTTTGTTGTTAAGTTACACCAAGTGTATTTTAGATTTTCCCAAGAGTAAGACAGAGGAAAGGAAAAAAAAAGATATTCTAGTGCTACTCTATGTATGTACATAAGAGCTCTCCTGCTTAGAAATTCACTTTAGAACTGAATTTTGGCAGGTGTAAAATTTTTGCCTTCTTCATAAAATCCTTCTAATTTGTCAGAGTTATGATGGTTTGAAGAAAAAAACCAACTATGTTTATATTTTCAGTAAATTATCTTAAGTGTTGATAAAATTTAATATTTACTAAATACATTTCAGGATGTTGGGAACTAGGGAAGGGTTATTTGCCCTCGATCATAGCAGGCCAAGATTGGAAGAAACACGAGGTTTTCCACACGTGACTGTACTTGAAAATAGGCACATAAACAGGAGAAAACCCACTGATATTTGCATATCACGTAACACTCCTGATATTTAAAAACCTTTCAGCATGTATGACTTCATAAACTTGATGCTGCTAGGAAGAGCTACAGGCAATGGAAATAAAATGAGTGCTGTGCTGGTTTGCAGTGGGAATTCTTCCCAACTCCCCACTGCCCACTCTGCATAAACCCATCAAAGTCTGATGCTCTGCCATGATTTCCCCACTGTAATCTGCTGCCTATTATTCTCTCAAACCCCATCTGCAGGTCATTTTTCTATCAAATGAGCTGGTTAAAATTCCTTCTCCCTTTTTATTTAAACCTAGGGGAATTTCAAATAGTCCGGCACTAACCGACAGGAATTTATTTTAACCATTATTTAAAATACCAGCAGCTTTGCACTGCTACAGTTTAACAGCTCTGATGGGTTTCATAGGGTCTCCCTTCACTTTATCTCCTCTGACACAGGCATTAGCATCCTGGGAGCCCAAGTACAGCTCAGAGAGTCATTGCCATTGCCTTTATTCCCTTTTAGGCTCAGACCTCTTTCCACACAGAATCTGGAGCATTACACAAACTTTCTCTGGACAGAAAAGCATGTACTAGTGTGAAAATAGCTATATAACAAGTAAAAAATATTTAGAAATGTACACTAAGGTAAATCCTCTTTCCCTTTAGAATGTAAGAAATTTGGAGGTGATTTTCCTTATATAAGGGAAGCAAACTGATTATTCCCTGATCTTTGAGGAAGGAGATACTTAAGAGTTAAAATTCTGCGTATGCATTTTGCACTGAAGCTTTTTCCTCTACCAGATACCACTGTGAATGAAAGCATCACGATTGTCAGCACTTACCTCCGTGCCAGAGGGCTGAGAGGGAGCATGACCTGGATGGGATTGCTTCCTAAAGCCTGTATTTAAAGAGATCTAACAGGGTCCTGTGCAGGCTGGGTGCTTCCACACACACTCAAACTCTGCAGCCAAAAAGAAGCTGTTCAGTAAGAAGCTGTAGAGAAATGTATTTTTGCAGACTGCAGCTTGAGAACCTCTTGTAGGAAGCCAAGAGAATTGAAGACAATGGAAAACTGTTGGCTGTGATGGGGCTTGAAAACAATAAAGCTTAACATAGCTTATTTTTTCTTGTGTGTGTGATGGAAGAGAGGAAGATGAGAGCAACATGATGGCCAATGCTATTCACAACATGCTTCCCTAAAAAACCTCCTTTGGGACACTGTGACAAAACCACCTAACCAAAGCATTAGGTGTCTGTACTTCAGTGCTCATAGCAAATGCTTATTTCTGAGTTTCAGAAGTTACACTTAAACTAAAGGTTCACAATTCACCACAAAAATCAATCACCAAAAACACCCAGCATGTGCATTGGGGTCCTCCTCCTTTTAGCAAAATACCCTTAAGCTGTGGGTTTGCAAGCTAAAGGGGAAGTAGTTTTTCCCTTTTGAATTCTGAAGCTCAGAATTCAAGCTCGTGGCAGCGCTGTAGCTTGGCTTGGGTTTGGTTTCACTGAGGTGAGAGCTGAGAGCTGACACACACAGAGCAGTGAAGGTGTGACGTGCACAGTGCTGGTGCCACAGGCAACGCTCCTTATCTGCACCACCTGTGGCACTGAGTGAAGTCACACAGGCTGTCCTGACAATGAAAGACAGGATTCAGCCCTTTCCCTGCCTCTGCTGTCAGTGCCCACCCGCTCTTCACACAGCAGGGAGCTCTGTGCCCTTGCCAGGCTCTGCTTGTGAGCTCCTGCACGGAATCGCTGCAGAGATCTGAGGTGGCAGCACCAGCACGCCTGGGGAGGAAGAGGAAGGGCAGAGTGCTCAGGAACTGCCCCAGCAGAGCAAGATCTGCACTGGATCGTGTCCTTACACAGACTCTGAGGATGCTCTCCCCACTGCTCTGCTCTAACTGATCACTGTACAAACCACACAGTGCTCCACACACACCAACAACTGCAGAGCTGCCAGCTTGGCTCTAGCCTGCAGAAAAACAAAGGGAAAACCAAGTGGAATACCTGGTCCACGAGGAATCCTTGTCATCCTCATTTGCCCTGACAGACCCAAAGCTGAGCCAGTGGAGCAATGTGCACATGGACACAGAAGCTGTTGGTGTGGGTCAGGGGGCTGCTCCTGGTCCACAGGGGCTGCACAAAGGGCACCAGTGACCAACACCTGCAGTTCAAGTACCACCTTCTACAGTGCTCCTCAAAGAGGCTGCAGCCTGCACACCTGCCTCACAAAAGCTGTATCAGAAAAACCTCATTGCGTGGAACTTTAGCAATCAGGTAGTTCACCTGAGCCCCATCAGCATCACTCCTGTGAGCATGCTTAGATTTAATTTATTTTAGTAAGGACCTGATCTGGGCCAAATCAACAAAGAGATCTGAAAAAAAGAGACCCTGATGATGGTTGGTGTCTCTTTTGTTGTGTGTGTCTCATTTACATATCACTTATTTTTAGGCAAAACCTTAATTTTTAGGCTGTGGCTCCATTATAACTTTATCAGCAAGAGCACAAACTTACACAGCTCCTACTTTTCTCCCCCAGCTGTTTGTTCCCATGCCAGCCAAGCCACCCAAGACCACATGGGTTTATGCTGGCAGTTGGTCTTTTTGGCAGGATTCTCCTTCCCCAGCTGAATCACTTCCCTGGCTGGGTTCACCAACGTGTGCTGGCACGGCACAGGAGACAGCGCAGAGAGGAAAGGAATGACAAGGAAAAAATGGAAGTCAAGCTTTACTGGACTGCAGTGCCACCACAGATACAATCCCAGCTTTAATTTCCTTTCTGCTCTACACCTGAGATGAGCTACAGAAACATTAAGAGTGAGGAAAAGTGATGTTAAACTAAAGATGAGGGAGGGATTCGGCAATGATGAGTAGGGAGCAGATTCAGAGTAGCAGCATTTAAATGGTTAAATCTTGAGAGGACACCTTTTAATCATCCCACAAGTCACACAAATTCTAAGTTCCATAGAAAATTTAAACACACTTCACTTTGCCAATGCAAATATACTATTTGATATCAGTCTTCAGAAAAGGGCCATACAAAGTTGCCCAAACTAATGATTTACTACTCAATGCCCAAAAACGTTTCTAGGCTTTGTAATTCCAAGTTTGGTCACATTATCCTTCCAAATGTACAGAAAGAAGTATCTCTTTTGTCACTAATGCCATTACTGAACAGTACCATTCCAAAATTCCATGCAAAGAAATATCAACTTGGTTAAACACCACAGTTCAAGAAAATGCCTTAATTTACAATAAAAAGTGGCTTTGGAAGAAGATAGGGATGGGTGTGGAATTAAGTATTTTGCATTTTTGGAGACAATACGCTTTGGTGTTTGTGAGAATGTTGTGAGGGATGCCAAAGTGAGGGATGCTGGCTGAGTCCCAGCAGAGCTGAGCACCATCCTGGCAGTTGCCCCAGGAGCAGGGAATGCCCATCGAGGCCGTTACACACCAGCAGCCCGCAAAGGGAAGGGTTTCTCAGTTTCCAGGGACTGCTGCAGTCCCCCAGGAAGGGTGATGGGGACAGCCAGCTGCCTGGAAGGCAGGCTGGAAGGAAGCCCTTCTGAGTCCACAAATGCCCATGAGCTCAGCAGCCAAACATTTCCATGATTCCCTGCTTCTCTAAAAGGCTGCGGCCCACAGCCCACAGGTACAAGTTACTTAGGCTTAGGAAATGATCTAGCAGTAAATCTAGGCAGAAATCCTTCCTGGTCTCATCTAAAGTTCAGCATTAAAGGGACTCCAGTGAGACATTTGGGCATCCTGGCAATCTGGCAGCTTTGCAGAACACATTTGACTGCTGAGCTTCCAATGATAAATACGGAGACAGACCAACCCGAATGCCCCACATCCATTAGGCACTTACAGCCACCTTTGCCAACACATCAAACCAATAAACACTGAATAAATATCAGCATTTAGTACACCATCTAAGCTGTGTTGTCCAAAAAAGTGGCCATCAACTACCGAGTTCTATGCTAACCCTAAATTCTGATGACTAATTAGGTTCTTTTATTCCAGCAAACTCCAAGTACAATGGACATGGTGGCTGATTGGGTGCTGGAAACTACAGCTCTTCTGTGAGCTAATCCTCGGGATCTCAGCAGTTCTAAGCAGACAGTGGGGGAAGGTCCCATGCTTATGACTCACACTACCATTTTTCTCTCTCCTATTGTTTTGTAAATTCTCTGCTTAATCTAAAATCCATTTCAACTAGAAACTTCCAGGCTCAGTGAAAAATTGAAGATAATATATTCCAAACAAGTGATGCTTCAAAAGGGTGTGGATCTACAACCCTTGAAATCAATCTAAAGCTGGCACTGCCCTGCCCTTGTCACTGGCCTCACATGATCCCACAGAGAGCAGATCCAGATGTGACCAAACTGGAAACCAGGGCAGTGCCACTACGAGGAGCCAGAGGGAGTGATGGAGGACATGTCACAAGATAAAGTTGTGGCAATCCAGATTTAGACAAGCCTAAGTGGAGGTCTACCACTAAGAGTTATTAATCATCCTGAACGAGCCACGTCTTAAAGGAAATGGGCATTCTGAGCTTTGGCTTTCATCTTAAGGTATTGATTTATGTCCCTAAAACATTTTAAACCTGTACATTAGCAGAAAAGTTATCCTACATCTACAGGTAATATATTCTCTTAATGGGATACATAGCAATGAAATTTTGTCTCACTAGATCTTTAAGAGCAGATTCAAACTTCAAGGATTATGAGTTCAGGCAGGATAATGCCCGTTTCCCCTGCCTGATGGCTGGCAGTAACACTTTGAAGCTGGTTTTGATAATAGGTAGGATACCACAGTAGCCACACTCAACTCTAGGAATCTTTTCTGCTTCATTGCTTTAGCTTTGTTTAACAGCCCATTTTCAAGTGGTAAAACAGTAGCCGAAATGGCAATATATTTATGAAGACACGCTAAATAAAACTGTATTGCTTTTACAAGAAAAAGCAATAGATTATACCAAAGTTACAACAAAAATCCCATGCATCTGTAAGAACAGCGAGAGAACTGCAAGACAGGATTCCATCTGCTTCCCAGGATGACTTTTCATGCTGGGTACCCATGGCATGAGGCCAAACACACCCTCAGAAATAAATGCACTAAGTGTCAGATATTTTAACATCACCATTCTACGCAAAGCATTTCTATCGGCCTACCACCCTTTTCCAGACAGGGAAATTCCCACTAAATCATCAATAATACATCCAGGCAGCCATCAGTCCATCTACTAATGAGCAGTTCTAGCACACAGCACCTATCCAGAGAAATCAGGCCTGGAAGATGAGAGCATAGCCCTTAATAATTTACAAGACTCATTAACCTTATCCCAAAAGGCAAACAAAAAGAATGTGATATCTACTCAGATTTCCAGACCAAACCAAGATACAGTGTTTCAGAGGCCATTAGGATGGATCAGTCAATAAATACTCTCCAAATGTTCTTCTGTGGAATAACCTGGCAGCCAAAGAACCATCCATCTCTGAAAGCCTGTATTATTAGAGACACAACATCAGGAACCTTAAGAAACTTGCAGTGCTGAAAATGAGATCGAAAAGGTTTGAAAATTATTCAATATGGCAAATGCTAAAAAAATCTTTTGAATTTGCTATTTTAAGTAGACAAAACCAGTCTAGTCTGGTTCTGCATAGAATAAATACCAGCCCTCTACACATGTCAAGTGTGCCCAGGGACAGAACTCACATCCAACATCAAATACTCACTTTGGCAGCACAACACAGAACCAGGAGCGGGGGGAAAAGACAGCCCAGGTTTAGTCCTGGGACTAAACACTCAGTTCTGCACCTGGCCAAGCAGGGGATCCCTGTTCCCACCAGATGTTCCTTACACAGGGATTGGTACGAGTATCTCGGAAGGAATTATGATGATGCACTTTGGATCTGCAGTTCATGACTGAAAACCAACAAAAACAACCCTAACACAAATTGCTTGGTTTTCGTGGTGTCTCCTGCTACAAATACACACCTTACTGCTATAAAACTGCTTTTCTCTCTGCACAAACACTCAGTAGCCACAAGGGTTTGCCTCCAGAGGGAAGCTCTCCACTTACATCTCCTCCTGTATCAGATCCCACACTCAGTTACCATATTCCTGAGTCTGCTTTGAAGTGTTCCTAAAGGAGATAATCTAAATGCTGGAGGAGCTGGCAGGAACACCCAGTCGTGCTCTGTGGGAAAGGAGGAGGCCCTGTTCTTCTCTGCTCTGCTAAGCAGGTGTAGGAGCAGGAGCTGGGAAGCTTTAGGTGCTCCACCTTGTTTCTCACTCCATTTACACGGATCATGTGAGTTTTTTCCAGGGATTTTTTTCCAGACATTTGTATATGAGCTGCTGTACCTTCCCCTCCCTCTCCACATGCCCAGTGAACTCTCCCTTCCAGCTACACAACCAACACTCAGAACTGCTACATGATACAGGGTAAAAACACGTAAAACCCAGATGTGCTTCTTACAGCCCATCCTGTCCATGCCTTCAAAAGCCAGGACACAAACCCCCATTTTACTGAAGATCACTCCAAAATGGCAGCAATTAAGGAACATTCCCCTAATTACCATTTCCTTTTTGCCAAATGCCCCTTTACTCACAGCACCTTCTATTACAAGGTGCTGCCTTGTCAAAGCCAAGTGTATCTGACACTTGTTCTTTCCTAAAGCTCTGCCTTTCCACACCAACACCTTCCCCTGAAGGCTTTTCCACAGTGGGCCATGGCACGGGACTGTTCCACTGTTTGACGACATTTTGGGACTGCAAGGAGAAAAAACAGCACTTAAAATAGAACAGAAGAACCATGAATTAATAGAAACATGGAATGGGTAACTATATATTCCATAAATAGTGCTGATAGAAATTATCAAAATAATAATGATTATCTTCCTGCAAAGAGAGTTTTTACTGAGGTTTCATTTTGCATATTCCTTTGAAACAGCACACAAAAGATGAAGGAAAAGGTGGTATCTTTTCAAACTTTCTTTTACAATTAGAGTGTATCCTTAATGCTAAAATCTATTTAGACTCAGAACAACTAATTCCAGGTAGTAAAAAAATCCCTATCTTAGAGAAAAGGTGATCAGATAGGGCAAAATTATTATTTCAGTGCATGATCTGGGACATGCTGAAGATTAAATATTAGCAGCATACGTTCACGGAGGAAAAATAAAAAGATGGCATGTTAACAAATACAGTTTTTCCTTCTGGCTTTCATGAGGTTACATAAAATTCATTATACATAAAAACTTCAAAATAAAAATGTGTATGTATCAACTTGTCAGACCAACACAGCAACGTCTCAGCCTATAAATAGCACTCCCCGACCCACACAGTTGTGGCTAAATAAACATTATCCCTGTTTTAAAAGGTAAAGTTCCAGCTCTGGATGATCTGCAGGGTGACTGGGGCCAGTCTCCTGACAGAATTCCTGACTGCTCACTGGGGCAGCACTCACTCACCCTGCCACACCCCATGAGATGAGCACAGAGTGAGGGTGAACAGTGGATGAGGCATAAATACTGCAAGAAAAGCAAGTACTGCCAGAATAACACTGCTATTGTGAACAGGAATACATCTCTAAGGCTACTTTTAATCAAAATTAAAACCAGTAACTGGTGTAATTTACCTGGACACATGTTCATTGGTGCCATATTTCAGTCCCAACATACCTTTCCTCCACAGAAAAGTGCTTTTCTAATATCCAGAAGTAAAAGAATTTTTGAAAGACCATTCTGTCTCCAAAGATGAGGATCAGTTTTCCCTTCTAAACAGAAATTCCTATCTTCTCAAGCAGCTCCAGCTCCTCCAAAATAACCAAACCATCCTGAGCTTTCTCGTGTCCTCACCTGCCAAAAGCAACAAACACTTCTAAAGGAGGAACAGCAGAAAACCGAGAACTATTCTTTAATGGCAGTGAAGTTTGAACGAGTGAAAATTATTGTTGCTTTTCCTGGAATGACAATTACCAAAGGTTTAGCCCAGAAATGCCTTTTTTTTTTTCTAAAAAAAAAAAATAAAAATTAGTGCCTTTCTCTATTTGTTTTTTGTCACAGATCTTTAAAGATCTGCTACCTGCAAGTGAGAGATTATCTGTGTTAACACTTTGAAGGTTTGTATTTGTACAAGCGAATGTTATCTAGAATTTTCTACATCAGTATCTCCCAAAGTTTTGAGGTTTCTACCTCAAAGTCTCAGTCCTCAGTAAATTTTATTTGCACATCCCATTATAAAGTTCTTAATTTAAAATAGTAAGGCAACACTGTCCTGTGAGACATTTCCTAACACAGTGATGGGCCACAAACACCAGGTATTTTGTGGCACATGCAGTGAAGAAATGCACACACCATGCACACTCACTGGGAACAGGTGTAATTATGCACCAGAGTACCTCACCCTGCCTCTGCCCAGCCTGCACACTGCTCAGCAGGGATTTCTGCAGTTGGGAACCTTATTTTTCACACACACTCCTCTCCTCAGGCACTAAAAGTTTTAGAACAACTTTCTCATTCATAACAGGTCAGAACATTTTGCCTGCAGACCACACACCGAACGCTCAGCTCGACAGCTCGGGTGTTTTGGAGGCTGCTGAGATGCTGCTGGATAAATTACAAAGGCCATGGTACTTCCAGCCCTCCTCCAGGACCTGCCCAGCTGAGGATGCCAGAATCCCCTCTCTCAGTCCAGCTGCAGTGGGAAATAAGGCTCCCAGTGCACATTTACCGTCCTGAAAGTTACAGCATGGACACATTACCTTACAAGGTGCACACAGAATACAGGACATAAGTCATGCCTGAAGAGCCTCAGGCCTTCCTATAGACAGGCTAGAAAGATTACATGGACAAATTACTCCTTCAACTCCCCTTCAGGTCAGCAGCTTTCAATACTAACTTTTTATTAGATACTTCATTAAGTTATTGACAGTCTTTATTTTCCTTTCTGAAACTGCAGAGATTTTTTTTTTTTATAGGACAAGGTATGCATTCCCTGAGGATCTCAAGTTACTTCACTGCTATAGATTCATTTTCTCTAATCTTACTCCTTTATAACTCATTCCTCTGTTCAAAGAGATTTTCTCTCCCCATGAAAAACTAACATAACATCAAAGCTGCAATGCTGTGCTTTTCTCAGTAGTAAGAGAAAGCGATATGTGAGATACCAAATTTTTTATACTGGAATTTTGAACGGTATCTTGTGACAGAATTTATGGCATGAAACCTTACAGAACTTTGAAATTTTCTAATTTTTATGACTTGTAGTTACTGTACACGGCAACAAAATGAAATATATAAAATATACACCAACTTGATAGAAAAAATCCAATGTTAAATTCTCCATTTTAAACAGAACACAATGTAAACTCCTCTGCAAATGCCAGTCTGTCGATCTGTAGACACACAAGCTCATCTCTGTACTGCTGCCTCTCTCCTCTGTTGAAGTAAGCACTGAATTCAAATAAGAAACATTCTGAAGCACAATTGTTGAGCTGTTCCCAAGGGATAGTTACAGTTTCATGGCTTAATCACTTCAACTTTCCATTTTGTTAATAACATAGTTGAATAAAAATGATCTGATGCTACTTGTGCATTCATTTTAATGAGTCCCTGGAAAGAAATGCCTACAGCGAAGCATGCCCAGATCTCCTGAATCAGTGGGAAAAGTTCTGCACAAAGATTAGAAATATCTTCAGCTTCTATGCATCAGTAACATATTTTTGATCCTGAATCCCAATTCAGCTCTGAACAAAAGTAAGTCTTGGAGAAAGTTTCATAGTTAAATATGAAAATCAGTGCCTGAGCTAACATAATCCTCCAACCCCAACTTCCCCTTCCAAATCTGAGCATATTAATCTCCTTTCCTTTTAGCTGCTCCAGTTCTTGCATAACAATGCCATTTCCTGAATTCAAATCTCCACAAATAAACCTTAAAGCTGAATAATACATTATTAAGCCCTATGAATATTCCCTTAAGCAGGGCATCCTTAAAAAACTGGGCTACACTGTCACAAGCCAGCATCATTTTCTTTGGACTTTCAGGGTAAGAACAAGAAGCACTGCAGCAGCCAACAACCTAAAAACCTTACTGAAACATAAAATTTCTAACTTCTGCAGAGGAGGTTTTTAATAAGCTACTAATGCTTTGTTGAAATCCCCCTCCCTCTGTACAGCAGTCACTTATTTCTCCATGGATATGTAATTTGCACAGGCTCCCAGGGAAATTCTGGACTGGTATTTCTGGGAGAAGGAAAAGCACACTGCATCACACACAGCCCTGAGCCACACACCTCTCCCAAGTGCTCAAACTATCAATGCTCACACATTCACCTAAATGATCATTCCTGCAATATGAAAAATTTAAAAGTATTTTACCTAAGAAGGATGCTCAGTTTCGCTTTGCCTGCTCTCTCAGTTTTGATCTGTTCCTTTCCTAGTGCAAATGCTGGCTAGAGGCTAAAAATGGGTGTAATTACTGTGCTCAAGCTCCAAGCTGAGCACAGGCTGGAGATTCTCTGCATTAGTTATTATCTCAAATGAGCTCCCTCAAGTGTGACTTGCTGGATGAGGAGGATGGCAGCTGATGGCAATGCAGATTGTACATAGACATGGTCCACAGGACACTTTTCACCAAAAGTCTATCTCAAGCATGGAAAAAATAAATCATCTTGAAGAGCAACTACTACAGGGTAAAATGCACTGGACGTCAGAGGGCAAAATTTATTTCTCAATTAGGTCCATAAAAGCAAACTATTCATTGTCACTGCTTCATCATCCACTCAAGACCCATGAGACACCTTTTCTCAAAGGGCTTGGAGAACACAAACAGTATTAAAGGAAAGCTCAATTACCTGTTGTAAACTAAACATTTTAAAAATGTCTTTGCAGTAATCCCGAGTGAAAAACAGACTGACATCCAACAGGACAAGACAGTGTTTCACACATGGAAATGAGACAAGTTCATTACACAGGGAACAAGCAGTAAGGAACTGAGAAACAAAGGGACATAATCTCTCAACTTAAACACTTTTTTATCAGCTACTCAGCAATCAGCACACAGTCCTGCCCCTGCCTGATGGAGCAAGTGCTCAGTACCTTTATCAGCTCAGTTATTCAGTGCAGCAAATGAATGCTGAGCCTGGAGCATGCCTTGGCACGATGAAATGCCAAGCAGTGAAAAGAGCTGAGACAAAAGCATCTGTGCCAGTCCAGCCTGAGCAGTGCTTTCCTAAGGAAAGAGGAACAGAAACCAATGCACTTTTTAAAAACTGATCCTGAACATTTACAAACCAGGAAAGAGACTCACAGCTCTTGGAGTGGTGCCACTATCACCAGCATCTTGTCACCTCCCTCCCCATGCCCTGGATGATACATCCTCCAAAATGAACCTGAAAAATCACCTGAAATGGAAGTGAAAAATCTGGAACGACAGACTAGATCTTAAGGAATAATTACTTTAGGTAAAAAAAAAAAAAAATTTAATGAAAAAAAAAAAAAAAAAAAAAAAAAAAAAAAAAAAAAAAAAAGAAGCTTGAAAACCAAATCACAATTGAATCCAGCACATTTCAGCCCACTGTTGATGCTGACACCTCTAATTCCAGTATCTTACAAGTCTAGACAACTGTCTGGAACTTTTTAATTTGAAGCTAAAAACTGGGCAAAACTGATGCAGTAGGAATACAGCAGTGTACCAGGCTTTATGAAGAAGAACCCTTTTACTTTGGTAAGGTACAAGATGTGTTTACAGGGCATTCTGCTTCAAAACATCCAAATTTAATCAGTAGTAAGTTTATACTCACAAAATGATCGATTACTCCCTACAACTCCATTTAAAACAAAGCTTCTGGAGTTTTGTTTTTCTCTTTAAAGTGCAAGGAAGCAGCTGAGCCATCCTGAGCCCATCTGCATGTTAACAAAACATTTCTTAAGGTAGGGATTTACAATCTGTGTAAGAAGATAAAAATCTGCACTTTTGGTGGAAGGGACTATCCCTGCACTTCTCTGGCAGCTGGAGCTGATGGAAGTGCTTGTGGGTTGTGTAATCAGCCTGATAGATGTGCTCCCTAATCTGGCTGGAAACTAATCCCACACACAAGAAAACTTCAGCTTCGTGCTTTTCATATTACTTCAGGTCAAGATTATATACAAGAGGCAACTCTAATTTCCTACCATGTCATTGCTTTTTTTTTTTTTTTTTTTTTTAAAGTTATTTCTGATCATGGAAACACATTTAGAGAAACTCTCTGACAGAACTGTGGTAATTCTTAAGTAAAAACTTCAGTTGGACATGATATAATAACATTTTCAATGAACTCTAACACTTATTCCACTGGACTAATTTTCTATAAATTCCATGTCCATTTTGGTATTCTAAGAAAATGAAGTTTATTGCTACATGCCCTCCCTTAACAACTGCCAGCCAAATAAAAGGAGCATTAATTTGCATCTTAAAATCTGCAAATTCTGAGGGGGGAAAGTACCATCTAGTAAACAGTCTGCTGAGGAAGGCTTGACAGTTCAAATTCTATCCTTGGCAGAGCTGACAAAAAGGCCTGAGGAATGCACTGGGTGTGACAAGGGGATGGTGGTGATGGGACAGACCAGGGCAGGAAAATGAGGAACCACAGGGAAAGTGCATTGGAACCTCAGCTCTCTCCTCTACTTGGAGATGGTTTAAAAACCTCCATAAATCCCAATTTTCCAAGAACTTGTTTTCTGCCCTAAACTGAGAGGAGTAAAAACATTTTTTCAAGGAAATTAGATATTCCACAGCTTTTTTTTCCAGTGTTGTGCTTACACAAAGTGATATCACCGCACAAAACAATTCAAAGTTAACAGGTTCAACAAAATCTATTTCAACTCCTTTGGAGAAAAAAGGGAGAAACAGTGTAAAGTAGCTCAGGACAATGAATGCACTTCTGTGAATTGTTTTGGTCATAAAACTGACACTTCTCACTTAAAAAAGTTCATCCACCTTTTCCAAACATGAACAGACTTGTATTTCCACTGTAAATTTAATCTTTCCACCCCGACACTGAACATTTTCCACTGACCTCAAGTGCTTCCATTTTCCTCTAAGTCCCAAAAGGACAACCAGCAGCGTAAAAGCTCCAGCTGAGCAGATACCAGAACCATTACTCTAGAATGGATTGGATAACTGATCCATAACTATAAAATATTTATCTACATTTGGCATGTGGCTATCACACACCATCAAGTTCATTAGGCAGTTTGGTCCAAGGACACACTTCTTGCAAGAATTATTCCAAGGTTTCACAAGAAGTTGGGGTATGTTTTCAATCACCACAGCTTATTTAAAATTTAATCAATTTGTAGAAAAATAATTGGCTAATTGGCTAATCAAAAAATTCTGACAGAATTACCTCATTAATTCCTTCCTCCTACCCACACAGAGTAAAAGTCAAAGGAAAAAAATGCTCACACTGTTTTAAACCGGTCACTTCAGCTTTGTCTTGGTGTTTTTTCACCCTGGATAGAAAAATGGAAGCAATTTTCTTAGATTGGCAACAGCTTGTCTCTTGAATCCACATTAATAGCTGGCTTTCAGTTTTGAAGATCAATTTGATTAGTTCTCTGAACAAAATCCAAAAATCAGCAGCTGTTCCCTAAAGAAACTTTCTTCTTTCGGGGAGAGATCTTGTCCCCTTTTCCCCAAGCCTCTCACAAAAAGGATGCAGCCACTACCAGACTCAGGATTCCAGACTGGTATTTTCTATGTGGCTCTGAGTTTGGACTGAGTTATTGGAGTAAGAAACTCACTAAGTCCATCTCCCAGGTTAGCTAAGCTGAACTTGCTGGAAAAGGACAATTTAACACCTGGAGGCAGGTGCAAACTGAATTTCTCAATATATGGATAAAGGACAACCCACTTCTGTTTATGTCTAAAAACCAAGGAGGGGAAGAAAAAGAATAGCAAGTTACCAAAATACAACTGCTGCAATACATTATATATAAACAAATATTTGCAATCCTAGCCAAATGTATTTAATATGTGAATGTATTTGACACATCAGAATGATATCACTAAATAATTCTGCCAAAATGTTCTGGAGACAAAACTCCTTCTATGAGAACCTGGTGGAAAAGCAGACAGGCTTTTTATTCTGCTTTTCATTAATATGCAAGCCCAACAAGGCCAACCAAATACTGCAACAAGTTACAGCCTCACTTGTTACAGTCAACCATTACCAAGACTACAAAGATAATCAAAATCATCTGACGGACAATGCAACCTGGGAGAAAGAGTGGTTTTCAAGACAGGGATTACAGCTTGACATGTTTCACTTTTTTTTTTTTTTAGACGGCAGAGGAGAACAAGTAAAAAGTACCCCAAGAAGCAGCTTTCTAAGTTTCTAAAAATAAACAAATCTTTTCTGTTGTACTCCTAATTCCATGAAGATGAAACTCTTAAATTTCTGAATTATTTTAAACTCCCAAAACCTGAACAAAAATGATTTTTGCAGAACTGCAGCACCACATGCAATATACTCAGAAGACAAATTCTGCTCATTTTCCAGCATTAAAAAGCAGATGTTCTTCCGTGCATTAACAACACTTGATTATAAAATAAATTTATCCTCTGTGCAAAGAGGAGTGAACATAATGGGTCCCTAAAGGCACAGCTTCGAGGTATGAGGGCTATTAGTTCAATTTCTTTTTTCAAATGCTGCAGAGAAGGATGACAGAAAGAAGGCTTCCAGTTGTGATTCTCTTATCTGTCTGGTCCATGGATGCCCTGACTCCAGATTCCCCCAATAAACTCCATTACAGCTCAATCCTGCCCTGTCCTCACAACACACAAACTGCAATCTGTGTGGTCTGCTTAGAGAATAGCTCAGGGAAAACATTCTGGGTTTCCAATAATTATTTTTTTAAAACCTGGGATAGCAAGAGACGGTCATTTCATTCAAAGAACCCACAGGAATCTCATAACATTTCAAATATTTTTATTTGTGTGAAGATAGACATTTGTGTGGGATGTGGAGGGGAAACTTTGGGTTTATATATTAGTTTATTTGGGCAGAGGACGATTGCTGGTTTCCTACCAGTGTTTTTGCTAAATTGCTTTGCTAAAACTCTCTGTAGTATTGATTACCTGCTAAAATATTTTAACTTGTGCAATTAATGAAGCAGAAATAACACAGCAAGGTAATCGGACAGCAGCAAAACTTATCAAAAGGGAAAGCAAATCTGTGTTCTTTGGGAGTGGGAGAACAACAAGTACCACTGGTACATTTAAATAGCAGAGCTACATTGAGGGAAACAGAAATGCCATCAAGCATGTAAGAGGCAGGAAGACAACCAGGCAGAAGCATAAAGGGCAGAGGAATGAAGAGAATGAAGAGTGATTGAGTAACAACCCATGCAAAGAGGACCATCTTGGAGAGATCTGATCTAGCTGCTACAGATTCTTCTGCAGAGCAAAGATAGCCTTTACAACAGTCCACAGGACCTAAAATTCAAAGCATGCTGCCTCACAAAGCCCAAGTCCTACAAATAACTTTATTTTAACCACATCCTATAGGCTATGTTTAGCCCACAAATGTTTCATTGCATTTTTCAACCACCAGTTGCTGGCTATACCTCCAACTTTTTTGAATAAAAGCATCAGAAACGTACACAATGTGAGAGTATGGAAAATGAAGATTTATTTTCTTTTGTGACAAACTCGACTCTGAAAGTTGTCATCTCCCCACCAGCTCTCCCAAATCCTGCTGCTGCTGCTGTTCTGCAGATCTGCTGCTCCACAGGCACCTCCCCACTCCAGGTGCTAAGCCCACAAGGTTTCCATGGCCTGCTTTCCAGTACAGCCCTATGAACCTGTTTTCTGCACAAATGAGAGAGCAACAGATTTGTGATAAGCAGATGGAATGCAATATGGCCAAGGGGCTGTAAAAAAAAAAAAAGTCTGACATAACTCATGGCTGGTGATGCTGAGATCCTTCTGCATGGCCACAGGTCAAACTCATCTGGGTAAAGAGCAACTCAGCTAAACAAGCACTTGACTCATGCCCATTTTTCCTGGTATCCATTTCTGGACTCAGGTACATGAGTACATGTGCTAACCAAGAGGCAGGACAGGAGGTGCAAGCAGCTCTTTAAAATGGCCTGTGCTAGACATCTGCCAAAACACTACTCTGATCTGAGGGCTTGGGTAACCCCTGGGGATTACATGAGGAGGGATCCCAGATTCCCTTCTCTTCTGGCCCCACAGCATGCTCTGTTTCCTTCTCACATGCTCAGGATAAGCCCTTTCAGGGACAAAAAGCAACATAAATCTTTAACAAAAGTCATGGTTAAGCAGAATGAAGAATTTAATTAATTTCATTGTGTTAAATACAGAGATGGCACAGGTCCCTCTCCCTTGCCATGTTCCTGGTGCCAGTGTGGCTCCCTCCTGTGTGCTGCTCCTGATGTTTGTGAGCCTCATCACTGAGCCAATCTGAATTACAAACCTAGTGCTAAAACTCTCTTTTCTCCACTGGAGTAACTCCCTGCTGCTTTAATAAATTGACTCAAGTTCAGTGGAGGGCCCACAGGTGCTGGTGGCAGGGGAAGAAGCAGAGGCAGCTGGGGAGAGGAGGAATTATTTTTGGATTAATTTAGGTGCTGTTTCATGCTACAGTTGAGAGAGGGAAAGGAAATAAGACCTATAAAGAGCAAAGTACTGCTGCAGGGTAATTATGACCTAGGAGTAAACATGCCAAATGGTGTTTGCCACACAACAAACAAATGTGAATCAGAATGTGAATCAGTACTGGAGCAGAGGAGGGAATGTTTTCTCTGCTACTCAGGAAGCACTTCAATTGTTTGGGAAAGGTGTGAGTCATTAACTCTCCATGTACAAGTGAGACATCCAAAGCTATAAATACTTGACATACTTCAAGGGCTCTTTGGAATGGAAGAATGGAAATCTATACATTTTCAAAATTAGAGAAGCATGAAGACATGCATCATTTCACAGATTTTGATTTGTTGTGTTTAGGCTCTTCTGAATTGCATTACCCAAGCATGACAAGGTCTACCTTTGAAAGGCCCTGCTTTCTTGCTTCTGAGCCCTGGGTAGCTGAACAGCTCTTTGGGATACAAGATGAGAGGTGCACAGGAACTGATGGAATGCTATTTTAATGCAGCACTTTTCTATGTCTCAATTGGTTGCTGATCACAGCCATTTAGCAAAATTACCTTTCTGATGGCAACCAAGAATCTCATGGCAACAGTCACGTGCCATAAAAACAATCCTCCCCCTCTGATTTTGCATCTGCTTGCAGGAGCTCAGCATGAAGGCAGTAAGGAAGTTTTACTGCCATCTTGCAAACTGACTTTTTATGGATTCTTCAGACTGCAACGCACTGAAGCTCTTCTTAATCTACCTCCTAACATAATTTATTACTTCTAGACACAGGTAAAAAGGCTGGTTGGACTTCAGCAAGGTTTTCATTCCCAGGTGAAACCCACCACAGAGGGATTATCAAGCTGTGGTGAAGGGCTTGGCTCCTGAGCTAGATTTAGCCAGTCTGGCGGCCTAATGGAAATATTAGTGTAATAATCCAAGTATAGATCCCATTCCTTCAGATATGCAGCTTTAACATTTTTCCCTATGAACATCATCATATTGAGATGGTATTAAACGCCTACACAATCCTTCTAGAGAAAAATGTTGTTTTTTCCCCATGATGTGTTCTTCAGAATGATTCTTGCACTGCCTTTTACCTTGGATACCAGAGATTCCAAGGAATACTGATGGGCTGTATGTGATCACACTACAGGCACCTTCCAGAAGGGAGTCATGAAATACCCCAAGAGTCCTGGCTGACCCAAGTTCAGGGAGTAAATGCAGGACTCCACTGTAACTGACAAACTCCTGGGAAAACAGATTGCACAACAGGAAGAGGGTAAAGCAGAGCTTAAGAGCTTGGACACACATGAGAGTCATTAATTTACCCCTGACCCCAAATCTCAGAACAGAAACAAGAGGAACACAAAAAGAATGCTTGCCTTTATGTAGGCACATGAAAAGTATGATTTTGCAGCATCATAAATGTTTAATTACACTTTTATGCAACTAGTGATATCCTTTCTTAATTTAAATTCCTTTAAAAATTCCCATTTAAAAAAACCTCTTCAGAACTATACTTCTATTTTTCTTACTTTAATAAAAGGTTATGAAAAAGTATTTTATGAAGAACTTATTTTCTCCCAAAGACTTCTAAGTTATTTCATCCTCAAGGGAGATTGATCAGGTAGTCTTACAAAGCCAAATCATCTGTAAACCTTTGACGAAGAGCTTTCAGAATGTAGAAGTCTGACTGCCCAGCCTATGGCTGCATTTGAAGTGCTGCAGTCTGCATTTAACTGCTGCTACATCACACCCAACTTCCTTGAGATTGGGAAACCAGTGTAGTATGAGGTGATACCCCTTCCTTTGCTAGCAAGTTCCAAGTTTTATTAAATTCTCTCACATAGTGAAGGCTTTCAGTTCTTGAACACTTGGTATTACAGTCTTTTCACAAAGCGAGCAACTTTCTATACATTCAATAAAAACCTCCAAGTCTGAAAGAAATATTCACTGCTTATAAATACTTACTGCTTCAGAGCAAGTAAATCAAGAAACAGGAGCTCATCATGAAAGGTTCTGCATGCCAGAGCTGCCCAGACTGCAATGTGATAACACAGACCCTCACAAGTACAGCTGCATTATTCTGCTGATGCATTTGTGCAGTCACCACAGTAACGCTGACAATTAACTCAATAAAAGACACCTAAAGAAAAATTAATTACCTTGTACTGTGGCACTGGTGCATCTTCTCTTCTCTGTCATGCCAGGAAGCAGAAGCACTGCTCCTGCACTGAGACCTGCCACAGCTACCTGTGTCTGAAGGACGCTGAGGCTGAAAGAGCTGCTGCTCCGAAGTCACGAGCTGCATTTGCAGCACAGCCCATACACTGGCTCTCCACCATGGCAGCAGTAAGAAAAACATGAGTTTGTCTCACTGTCAAGAAGCCTAAAGTAGCAGTAGGGCTTTTCAGCCTGGAATCACAAATCACTTAGCACTGTGCAATTTAAGCAGGATCTAGGGGATGCAGGTTTTCCACAGCAGGGCCCTGTCAGGCTGCAGAGCCAGCCAGCAATGCACCCTGATCTCCCTGGACACGCATCCTGGGGCTAAAATGCACAGAATGGAAAAGGCTGAATACCCAAAGAAAGAGACACACGTGTATAAACACATCTATGTTCTTCAGAGAGATCTCTCCCCAAAGTGGCACTCAAATGAAGGTATCACACTGAAGTGGTTCTCCCCAAAGGACTGCAGGAAGGTAGCCCAGAGTTCCTTCTGGGGTCCCTCAGCAGAGGTTCTGTCCCCCAGGGGGGCACAGCCAGCTGCTGCTCCCTCAGCCTAACAACTTCTGCCCTAAGGAGTTGGGCAGATTTTAAAAAACAGATTTTACCACTGCAGACACATATTCTTTTCTCGCATAACCAAACATCTGAAGAATGGAAAAAACCCACCTCATTTGTGAGTGGGCTGAAGGTACCAGTCAAGAAGTAAAAACTTGCTCTTGTCAGATGGAGTGATTTATCAAGCTGCTGTCTCTCAGCAAGGATGTGGAGAATGCCTGTGCAAGCTCACTGCACTGCAGAGGAAAACAACTTAGATTTAAGATGTTTAAATCCCTAAGTAAACAAATCCACCTCACTTTGTACTGAAATCAAGTAAGAGGTGTTGCAGCTCTGTCCTGCACCATGCAGCAGGGTCAGTAACCTGTAGCTGAGGGATGACTGACACATGAGGGACAATATCCCCTTCATGGATTCCAACTTGACCTAGAAAGAATTTATCAGTCTGCATCAACAGAGCGCTGAACAGAACTGCAGGAACATGGCTGGCAGGTCTAAGGACTTCATAAGTTTCTGAATCAAAAATAAAATTATCAATGCACAAAATACTCTGAAAAAAATCTTTGTTAACCTTTTTTTTTTGTAAGTACACAGCCTCATTTTCAGAAAGAGTAGTGGCAATGAGACACACACAGTGGTCAGCAGAACTCCTCCTCAAGACGTATTTTGGGAATACATCAGTGTTCCAGGCTCTCAGCTCTGCCCCATTCCATTTTCTCTTTGATGTCAGTAAGTTATTCATCTTATTAGTTCAAGCTTTATCTTTTGATCAAACTTTTGTAATACATAATTTGGAAATTAGTTTCTTAGAGGGACAAGAGCTGTCAAATCAGATCGACCCCAACAAAGTGGTAACAGCTTAGGACAAGTCAGAGCCAAAGCTGGAATTTCAGAGCATACGTGCAAGTTATTTTCTAAAAACCACGGTGTTGACATTACAAGGTAAGAAAAGAGAGGAAAGATCCTATCTCCTGAGCCCTTGATCAAATTACTTCATAATTCACCCACTAACCCTATCCCCTGGTTCCCATAACAGACAACAATCTGAGACAGAACAAGCCTGTGGATTTCAGAGCATTAAGGGAGAAAAGG
Organism: Urocynchramus pylzowi; assembly: GCA_013397555.1. Taxonomy (NCBI): domain Eukaryota; kingdom Metazoa; phylum Chordata; class Aves; order Passeriformes; family Fringillidae; genus Urocynchramus; species Urocynchramus pylzowi. The sequence continues at coordinate 547,920 of VZRH01007149.1, forward strand.
GAACAAACTACAGTGCTGCAACTAAATCTCTCGAGGATGTAGAAGCACTCTGAGGTATTTCACGTGGCAGAATAATTTTATGGAACCTTGCAGATATAAAATATGGGGACAACTTGAAATTAGCTACAGTCCATGTGCATGACATAAAATCTAGGAGCCCAGAACTATACAGTGTCTGCAGTTTCCTATGGTTTCTTTCAGAAAACTTTTTTCAAAGTAACTGTCAAAGATATTGGATTCCAGTATTTCGAAGATGGTATCTACTAGTTCTTAATTTATCCTAGCCTCTTATCTTTGAAGCAATTCAGTTTCTGTCTCAGTGCCTAATTTCCATTTTACACATCCTATAATTGTGTTAGTCCTTTTGTCCTTTAAAGTTGACTTCTAAAGATTCCCATCATTAACACATCTACCAGGAACAAACAACTTGCTCTCTGTGTTCTTTGGTTGAGATCTAATTATTAAAGTTATAATTATTTCTCCTTACAGATTTTAATAAGTTGGAACTTGCTTTAAATTGTTATTTTACTGAAAGCTGTAGGCTTGGACATTTCTTTCTTTAGGAAGGGATGTGGGCTTTGCAGAGGTTTCAGATCCTTAACCTGTAAACTAAATTGTTGCATGAGTTACTGTTCACTTTGCCTTCTAACAAGTCCTGGCTATTTTCAATCATATTTAGTTTCCCTTTACATATTTAGGAACTACTCAGCCCAGAAAGTTTATCCAGTGTTTCTAGAATTCCTTATTAAGATTTTTAAGCATTTTACCTTCTTTCTCTTTTCTTCAATATCTGTTTTCTTAATGGGTAAGGCATGAAGTTTATCTTCTTAGGATATGGACATGCTAACACTTTTAAACATGTAAACCCAAGAGCTGGCAAGCCCTCTCCCAGATTAAAAAAAAAAAAAAAAACCCATGAAAAATAACTCACAACATTGAGCTATGCTTATTTCATGACACAGACTCTTTTCTATACAGGAAAGTATAAATAGTGTCCACAGCTGTGCCATTTATCCTCAGCCATTAAATGTCTCCACAGTCTTACAATTCCTAAAAGTGTCTGCACTGCCTACAAATGAGCTGCATTAATATAAACAGCATGTGAACGTCCAGAGAGCCTATAAAACAAAAGCCCTAGGAACAGACCTTAACTAAAAAGTGCCACTCTCAGATTTAAAAAATAAGAGCTTGTAACTATTTCACAGTTGATCAGTTTGCCAAAGAACCCTTTCCAATGTTTTGATCCCACAGTCTTGAATGCCTGGTTTAGATACCTGGAGGGAAAACAAGAGCCTGTTTGAGAAGCCTGGAGCCAACCTGCACTGTGCCCAAGTGCTGGGGTACCAGGCACCCTGCTCACAGTCCCACAGCTGCCTGGCTTCACCAAAACCCAGCAGCCTCCACACAGAGAGGATGAAATAACTGCACAGACTGGCAGATTCAAACAAGGGATCACTAACAGGTATGCACAGGAAACACAACTAAACCTGGGTTCATTGGCTCAGGTCCTGAATAAACACGCTCATGGTATAGATACTGTTATAAATCCAGCACTGTTCATTTACAGAGGAATAAGTGAGACTAAAATAAGCTGTACACTGTATCTTATCTCCATTTTAAGAATGAGCAAGTTTCTTAACCTCTTTGTCTCAGTTTCCAAGGCTACAAGTGAGGCATGACAAAGGCAGGAAGAAAACCCAGATATTTTCTGGCTCTTAGCTTTTTCTTTTTTTATTGTTGCTCAGTCATCTTCTCTTCCTAAACTCTGGGATTTAGTTATTTGAGCATAGATATTGTTCTATGTTCAGCCTGTTTTCTTGGTGATTCTAATCAGTTTTTCTTTATACAAATCTGGCCAATTGTTTGATGACTAAATTTGATCACTTCTTGTTTTATGCACATAGAAATAATCAAGGAAGCAATACCCCGACCAGCACTAGCAGAGGAAAAAACACATTCCTACAAAATAAAGTTAAACCAAGCTATTTTTTAAAGGTATGCAAATGACGTGAGAGAAGACAGGAAACCACATTTAAAGTGTAAATCAAATCCACTCTTTTGTAAAATTTCTGGAAAAGCTTTGAAAAATGGCTTTTTCTACTTTTCCCTCCCAAAAATTCTTTGTTCCTTACAAAAAGAAAAACAAAACAACAGGAAAATGAAGTGATATTCCTCCTCTGGCAGAGAAGTACTGGAGTCTCCTCCCCCTTCCAAAGGGGATCACAGTTTGCCAGCTTTGGCAGCCACTGCAGTATTTAAAATAGAAATGAATCCCAAAATGTGATCTGGCAAAGACCCGCTGCAACATTCACTAAGTCCGTTTTCCCTCTTTTCCACTTCCTTTCTCCCACTCTAATAACATGGAGAGATGCTTGCAGGCACCTTGGGGATGAGAGGCACCGTGGCTGACCCCCAGAGAAGAGCCCCACGAACTTTAGCACACATGGAGCACACGGATCAGACAGACCAGCTCCTTGTATGGCCACGGCCCCGAGCCTGGGACGTGTCCAGCAGCTGCTCTTGCTCTCACACACGGCTCCAGCTCCACGGGAGGCAGCCCTGTGCCTCCCCAGACCTGAGAGCAGCAGCTCCTCTGGCACTGGGAAAAGCCAACACCACCACATTTTGCAACAGGTTCCAGCAATTTTTCAGCACACACAGACAGGATTATGATTTTCATAGCACTTTTGTTTTCACCTACACTGAGGTGAATCCTGCAAGCCAGAACACATAGTATTTTACAGATATGCTGTGTTGAAAGAAAGAATAACGAAAATACAAATGCAAAAGATGAGAGATGAATCAAAGATGTGAACCCTTCAGAGGGACATCCAAATCCACTGCCTGAGTGAAGAATGCTAGCTGGAGTCAGTATGCAAGGACCTTCACTCAAAACAATTGCTTTGGAAAAAAATGACTTAATATGAGACACCACTTGGCACTGGGTGGGACAATAAGCCAGTTGTCACAGATGCTCGAAGCAACAACAGAAAGCATGTTTGATTAACAGAGGCACTGAGCTCGAGGTGAAGGAACCATGACAGCTCAGCTTTAAAGAACTGTCTTCAACAAGAGGAGCAGATTGTGTGGCACCTACAACCACTGCTCCACTGGGCTTTAAAACTACTGACTTCTTTCTGACTAGCAAACATCGTATACAAATTAATCCATCGTATTCATTCACAGAATAAAAGCTATTAAGTATCTGAGCCCACAAAATGTTAGCTTTAGCATGCAAGCAGCCAGCCAGCTGACTCATTCATACCATAGTTTCAATTTGAAAGGTGGGCAAAATGTCTCCAATATATTTATGCAATAGCAACACGTTACCAAAGTAATTCTGTTCAGGATCTTGTGACATACCTCCAGAAAATGTCAGGACCAAAACTCTCTCATTTCAAGGGTAAAGAAACTTTCCAAGTAGCAACGTTTTGTCTTCTGTATGTTTGAAGCTTTAGAATTTTAATAATCACATCCCAAAGCCTGAGTCATTTCTACTTTGCCATCAATGAAACTGTTCAAAGGCAGCAGCAGGAAGACTCAAAGATTGATTTCACAGATCATTGGTCCAGGCAGTGTTTGTAAACTGCTGACCCCAACCGTGGAGAATTGCTAGGGCCTTGCAGATTGAAGGGAGACTTCCAGTTTAAAACTGATTTGAAACCTGAGGTTAGCCTGTCAGTTTTTCCTAAAAAAAACTTTTAAAGGAGTTCATTCAAAATGAGTCATATAAGCCCACACAAGTAAATCAGCACATTGTTCTGATTTCCCCTCCCTAAAATGCATCGTGTCCTCAGCACAATGCTACTGCACAAATAACTCAGCACTTGCCAAAAGCTACCACCAAGCTTTAATTACAGCAGTCCTATTTTGTATATTGTCGAATCAAACAAGAACTAAATCAGCCTGCTAAAAACCAGCCAGTACTTCAAAATCTCCAATGAAGATTAAGAAGTAAATCTCTGCAATGAAGCATTAGCCAGCTCAGAAAGAGCCTCATTTTCTTGCTTCAAGATAAGACTGTGGTACACACATGAAAACTGCTGTGCCAAAGAAATGGCAGGAAGCACCAATTAATTGCAACAAATTATTTCAATGCAGACAGACCATTGCTACTAAATGTTTCAGACAACTTAAAAGTATTTCCACTTTGCCTTTTTGGCTGCTCTTTCCAATTGATTTAGCTCCACAAATGACAATGTTTGCATTGTCAAAGTTTTTGTCACTGTCAGCATTTTGTTGAGAACACTATGCCCCATTTCAGATTTCAGTATATTTTCCAGAAGAGTTAAAAAAATAGAGGGGGCAAGTCATTCTGCCAATCATTCTCATCTTAAGCTTTTGTCATGGCCTGACAATACCAAAAGACTTGAATGCATTTTACTGTTTTGAAGCAGACTGCTTTCTCTCTTGTCATAAATGATAGAAAATGTGATCCTGAGGTCAATGAGGAAAATTGTAAAAATGAGGCTTCCTTACTTATAAGTATTTATTCAGTCTCTGACTTGGAGTTTAAAAGCAGGACCTTCCATGCTCTGAAAATGGCAAAAATCTGTTTTAATCCAAAATTTCAATTTTCAGATGGGAGAAGAGCACCTAGATTAAATAATCTGAAAACTGAGCAACAAACCAAGCACCATCCCAGTTCCCAAGTTTTTCCCATTGCTGAACAATACAGAAATTAATTCCCAAGATGACTCCCAAATCACATATCAAGTATTCAGCCACAAGCAAAGCAAATATTCATCAGCAGGTTGGACTGCAAGCTTCTGATATGCAAGGCAGCTCTTGCAGCTCCCAGAGAGAAGTATTTAACTGGCAAAACGTGTGCTTGCTCTGAACTGACTGTAACACATGACCTGGCATGTGCTTTGACAGCAAGTCATTCAAGAAAGATGACAATACAACAGAGTTACAAAAACAAAATACAGCAGTGCCAGGAGAAGCCTTTGGAAACACAATTTGTGATGTAAAGCCATAAATCTTTAACATTTGAACTAAAGACTTGAAGCTTTTAGAAGCAGCAGCCTCACTAAGGATAGAAGACATTCCCATACTCTATTATGGCAACTAAATAAATATTTACCATGGCTCTTTTCAAAAGGCTGGGTTAGCAAAGTGAGTAAGACCATGAGAGTGTTCTGGGTCCTCTTTTAAACACTAGAATAATTGACTTCAGGCAAGCCAAGCTCTTAGCTCTCTTATTTGTAAAATCAGTAAATTATAGAGTTCTGGGTTTTGATAGGAGTTGACTTAAAAAGCCATTTCCCTCTGCTGCCTCTTGCTTCCAGCACACAGGCAGCTGGGATGCTCATTAGAAGTCTCCTCAACAGCACTTTAAAGGAAAAAAATACTTGAGCAAACTGAAGCCCCAGCAAATTTTGGAAAGATGAGCACTTCAGTCACACTCTTCAGCCAGCGAAATGTTTTTAAGTCACTCCTACATTATACTGTACTACTCTGAAGATAAAAACAGACTCTTCCCAAAACATGAATACAGCAGAAGATTCAATTCTACTTCCTAAGCCAGCAATAAGTCAGTTCAAACAAATATATATGCAAGGATGTATGTATACATACATCCAGATAAATTTGAGCAAAGACCCACACCATTCTCAGGATGAAAACAAAAAATGTCTTCTTTGAAAGAAAGTTTGTACAATGTTTTTTTTCCCCAATAACACTAAGAAGTTGATTTTGAGGTATAAATATTTTTTAAGCTGTACATTTCAGAGCAAAATACTGTAGGATGAACACATTTGTCCAAATCTTCACGGCCAAAGATATTTACAGAGAGGCCTCTTGAACTATTGACAGAAATTTTATAGCTCAACTCCCACAAATACTAAAATGGATCAGTCAATAACTGCTTCCTATGAAACTATAAACTTATTTATACACATAAGATATGAAATCACAGAAGGTGGTGCACAGAAATGCCAGAACTGATTGGTCTGCAGAGCCAAACAACAAAATAAACCACAGCACCTAAAATTATTTCTTCAATTCAGGCACTTCTTTTTTTCTCCACCCAAAAGACATACTCTCTTTTCTAAGTGACTGCCTTTTCGTCAGATTCCAAAGCAGATCCTTCAGCCCCGAGTTTGCTTTGTCCACCAGCCTTTAATTATGAGGAGAAAGAAGAAATAAAGCAGAGAAAATGAGTAATTTGAATACAAGTTCCAAAACCTAAGCTTCCATAGTTTGTGCCAATATTTCTTCAGTAAGCCATAATTTTATACAGAGCAAATTCTAATGATTTTGAATTCTGTAAGTATTAAATAAAATATTTTCTACTCAAAACACTGCAGAGTTAAAGGACCAAACAAACCGTGGGGGATTAGAGGTGCTATAGAGCTAGAATAAAGGGAAATGTATCCATTTTTACACGGCTACAAGCAGCAAATACTTCATGAATGCAAAATAAAAACTTGTGGTCATGCTCAGAACTTAAAAACTTAAATGTTATGTAATAGAAAGCACAAAGCTCAAGAGAGTTGCTCATCTGAAAAATATGAAAAAAACCCTTTCAAAACAACATATTTATTCCAACACATCTTAGAGAGGCAGAAGAGACCACGTTCCCTCTATCTGCACATTGTGTACAGCTCTTCCAAAAGGAAATGTTTATCCCAGGTCCCAGCACATGCTGTGAAGCAGTGCAGACACAGGAGGGTTACACCAGTTAGCAAAGCAGCATTCAGAAGGAGAGCTGTCTGCATCATGAGATGCCTTCACTTTCCTCTCCCACAGTAAAAACAAAGAAAGGCAGAGTTGTATTTCAATATTTTTTCCTTATCTAAATGCCAGAGTGCTGATTTTTCAGGTGCAGCACAATTGAGTTCCAGACTGACACCCTTTTTTTTCTCTGTATGTTCTGTTCCTGAATATGTGCACATGCTGCTGGCATGTGCACCCAAAGAGCACAGCAGTGAGGAGCTCATGTGGTTTGTAGGGCTCCTTATCAGCCTGAGGAAGGCACCTCAAGAAGATATGATTGTCCATTCTCCTATTTTTTAAGCTCTCAGAATACAACTGGACTCTAGTTCATTTCTCAAATTAATAAGAAAAGTGTCTTTTGTGTGGTGTGACATCTCTCCTTTCTAAGCTCCATCTCAAACCCACTGCCAAGAAAACAACAAGAATGTTCAAGAAAATCCAACAGGGGCAGGCTGATGACTGCAAGTGCACCTCTGAGACTGCAAATGCCCTCCCACTGGTGCCAGGAAGGATCCAGGAGCTGCCCAGGCTTTGAGCTGTCCTCTGGCAGTCATTTTTCAGAACTTTGTAGCAGATTATGCAGCTGGGGCAGATATTTACCGTGCATCGTGCAATGAACATTTGTATGCCTGGTACACATTTACCTTGCTTGCAGAACAATTACTCCAAGAAGTCATGGAAAAATAATAATGGAAAATAAACCTTGACCCATGTGGCAAAGTCAACTTAATGTAAGGAGCTGAAATCTATGGATTTTAAAATACCCTAAGTTACAGACATTTGCGAACTGGTAGATAAAAGCCAAAAAAAAAAAAAAAAGACAAAAAAACCCCAGCTCTTGCCCCACATTCACAATAGGAAAGAAACAAAGTTTTTAAATTATAACTGTTGCCATTTCATTTGAAACACCAGCTTGAATGGACAATCATGTCACTCATTATCAGCAAGAGAAACCCAAGAAGCCACATCCATGTGCTGTAGAGAGATGGAGGATGGGACTGTGCTCCTCTACAGTGGCTACACTAATGACAAGCTTTGGGTTTTGGAAAAGCAGAGCTTACCTTGGTTTAGAAACTGATACTGATTTTCAATTATTTCACTTGTTCAGTAATTTTTTATCCACAGTTCAGGTGTTTGCATCCAGCACAATCACTGCAGCTATGAACTGAGTATTGGCTGCTTATTTTTCCAATTTATTTTCAAACTTCTGTTGTGATTATTTGATTGAAAATGTACACCAACTCTTTTAGTCAGCAGAACACAAAAAAATTCAATGTGTTATCTGTGCAATACAATTTAGTGACTATTGACTGAACTTATAACCCCCTCAGTAAGCTGTGCTTGCTGCTGAAAACAACAATATTCATGATATGGATTTGTATTTCTCCTGTGCTCTATAGATCTCATTCCATTTGGGTGTTTAAATACTTTTTAATGAAAGCACCCCAAGTTAGCTGTCTATGTAGACAGACCAATATTGAACTGCAGAAACTGAACTCCAGGGGGAAAACCCAATTATGTAACATTTGATCTATTAAATCTAATTCCCACTTATTTAAGTGTTGTTGCTTTAGCATATCACCTGTTTACTTTTATTTCTCCTAAGAATTATTAATGTATGCATGAATCTTCCAGCTGCCCCAGCAGTTGTGCAGGAATACTTTAGAAAATACCATTATTCCACAGCATTTCCACCATCCCCTCTGGGGGGACTGAGCAGAGCTCCCTGATAACCTGTGCTGGTTTATCTTTTCCACCATGTTTCTGTACAACACTGTTTCTCACTCTGCAAATTTGGCTTCAAAAGATCTGTCTGTTGCTATCTCCATTGTTCAGGAATAGCACTGTTGATTTACACTGATAAACAAAGATAATGTACAACCATAAGCAATGAAGTCAATTTGCAAAGGACTCAGTGGGGAAAAAAGCCTCCAATGTTATCACTGTCAAGTACTACAGAGAAAAATTACAGCCTTGTGAAAAAAAAAAAAAGATGAGAGGTGAGAACTGGGCACCTTTTTTTATGCACCACTCCTTGCTGTTTACAACATTATGCAATCCACTGTGATTTGCAGTTGTGTATGTAAAGAATGTATTTACTGAATCCCCTTGTGATGCTGATGGCAATACCCATCAGAAGGGAACCTGATTCAGCTTCTCTCTTTGAAAGCAACAATCAAACACTTCCCACACTCCAACAAGCAGAACAACAGAGAATTATGCAGATATTATTAAATTAGCACAGGAGAACTCACCATAACTAAAGCTCCAGTGAGGCTGAGGAATCTCCATCTAGATCACTGGGCAACCTCTCCTTAATGCTGCTGCAGGAGGTTTTTCATGGCAACTGTTCCTAATAGTGTCTCTCTACCAGCTGCTAAAAACAGGTACTTTATGTACCAGAGTGCAACCCTCCTCCTGCTGCATCAGTTACTGAACAACTCCACTAAAGAACCTCCTTTGGAAGAGATTTGCTGCTGCTCTGAGAAGATAAGGGGGTTAACTTGTAAGGAACCATGACCCAGTACCTGCCATGGTGAACCAACAGGTTCATGGAGCAGGATGCCAATTAGGATATGGCAGAGAACTGCCAGAATCACAGGGTAAGTGAAATACAGGGGAAGCTCTGAGCTCTGCTCCTGCTGACACCTTCTCTTTACTTTCTCTTCATGTGCCTCTGCTGCACACAAAATACTTACCAGGCAAAATTCAGAGGAGCAGGAGCCTCAGTGAGCTGTGCCCTAACACGCCTTCGTTTTCTGGGCTTCCCAAGCAATCTTCTCTAGCCAAAACCACTGTCCTTTAAACCTCAATCTGTCTCACTTCAAGGCCTGCAATAACACTTTCAAATTTTCGCTGTTACAATTGAAAGGTATGTTACTGACAGCTTCATTAGCAGCAGAGTGGGTTTGAGACTCCTTGTTAACAATCTGATATTCCAAATTTAAAAAAAAAATATTAAAAATCACAGCATGAAAATACAATTTTACATATATAAAGCTCTAAAATAGTCAGCATTTTTGCGTTGGATGTGTGTTTAACACCAAGTTCAGTGAATTCTTCCACTGACTACAACATATCACAAGCTGTTGCACAATCACAGCATGTCTAAATGATCACACTGGCAGCTCTCATGTGCCCCCCACTCTCTACATCTTTACTAGGAGCTGTCTCCCTGCTTCTAAAAACTGAGAATGTCTACAGTTTATGGAACAAAAGTAATTAAATAAACTATCTCCTCCAAAGATCATTCCAAATGGCAGGAGTCACACTCCTTAACCATATAGTTACAGCCTTAGAAGTCTCAGACTGGGGAATATTGTGCAACCTGTTTTTAAGGAAAACTACCCAATCTAGATGAGGAAGGCCCAGAAGGACAATTAGCAAGGTTTAAAGCAAATGGAAAAACAATTACACAACATGACTTACTCCCCCGTGGAAAACTCCTGGACTAATATTTATACTCTCTGAGCTTGTATATATTTGCATTAAACTTCAAACTTTATTAAAGCAACATTGATGTAATTCTGAGCCTTTACAAAGGGAATCTGTGATTTTAACAGGATGCCAACCAGGATAAGAGGGCACTCTGCAGAATGCTACTCAGGGCTAAAACAAGGTAGAGAGAAAGGCAGAACTGAGGGGGGGAAAAAATGGTGCAAAAAGACTTAACAGTTACCCAAGGACAGCTTCAGCTCCAGAGGCACTGAAATCTGAAGTGTCTCTATTACCTTCACACACATGCTTCTGAATTTCCTGGCCAATCTGGGGGGAAGATTATGTATTTTAAAAACTGTTCTTCCTTCTTTTTGCTGCACCAGAGTAGCCCCCAGAAAGGACACCAACAAGTATAAAAGCAAAACAACGATACTCACTAAGAGGAAATTTGGCAGCTGAGACAACAATAAGAGCATCTGTGATATGTACAGAGACTTATGCTAAGAGGGAAGGTACATGAAGCCAGCGTGGAAGGATGTCTATATTTGTTCATGTTTATACTGGGAGATTTAAATGTCTTTTAAATGTGTTTGAAGGCTTTTCTGACAGCAAGACCCTCGGAGCTGGAAGACTGGATATAAATATATACATGCAGAACTTACATCTCCTGCATTACAGACTGTCTTCCTCCTCTGGGGAGCTTTGTAGAGAGGCCTGTGTAAATACAGGCATGCATCCAAGAGGGAACATTTTAGGATTGAGATCAGTCTTACAAAAACATGGAAGGTCAAACTGTGAACACTGAACAGCTTCCTACAAAACCTGTAGCCAACAATACAATAACCTAAATCTGCTTGAACACCAATAATGTTGCTTTGGCAAATTCTGTGCTAGTAGCAGTATTTTCTGAAATAGCACTAACTTTATCAAGTCAGTGATCTTACTTTTTAGCACCACACTGAACTGGCATCTCAGACAAGATGTTACTAAAACAAGTATTGCTAGAAGCCTACAATGTTTAGCCTGGCATGATTTTTATCCATTTGTTTACTGTGATTTCAAAAACTTTGCTAAAAATGTCTCCTGCAGTCAACAGTGACTGCATTAAGACAGTTGAGCATTTTTCAGCATTTATATTTAAGCATATATAAGGCTTTTTAACCAAAATATTATTCTTCAGGAAAATGTGGGATAAAGTCTACAAATGGAAAGATTTTAAAATGCCTTTCCTGGATAATATTTATATTTTTTTACACTTTATGTAGATAAAATACTTGCCCCCCCCCACCCATTTCCCCAGAATCAAAGACTTAAAAAAGGAAAACCATTACAGATTGATTACAAAACACCTCTCTAAATGGTAAGGCTCAAAACTGAGTTTGTCCTCATCCTGCACAGCAATATGTGATTACTAAGAGGAGATAAATGATGGCTGAGGATCCCAGGGGTTCTGAAATCCTGTTGTTCTTGTTGTCATCTGAACAGACAAGCTCAAAAACATTTGTGGTAAAACCATTTTGTAACTTGGTGAGTTAACATGGTAACTTTTATAATAGCTGAATGCATCCCAAAAGAAATTCAATTCAAAGAAGGTGACCTCAGAGTTACACCCACTGTGTAGTTTTCCTCTATCCACATTTTGCACTATCAGGCAATCTCAAATCAACTCAGTCCACTTAAGGAGATATGGGAAAAGAAATTGCTTGAGTCACTCAGCTACTTATCTATCTCAGGCAAAAGGAAAACTGAAAATTTCTTACACAGTTGATAATTTCTGCTTTTGATTTGGAAAACACAGAGCCCACAGCGCTAAACCACAATTTATGGAAATTGCAGCTCAAATATTGGACAACCAGTTAGAATTATTACCAAGTAAAAACAAGTCATTTATCCTTGTCACTGATCTCGTAGAACTTCTAAAGCAGTCACGTTCTCCTCAGTGCACACTGTGGACTTGCTCCACTTTACCTTGCTTTAAAACAGTGAAAGTCAACTAGCAACTCTTACTCCAGTTTGTATTTTTCCACTCTAGATTTCAAACTGTATGGTAATGGAAATTCTGCATTATTGTGCTGATCCATATGAAACAATGGAAGTATCTCTGCCTTAGGCCAATGTAAATGCCAGTGCAACTCCTGGTCCTCACACAGCGGCTGTGTGGGAGCACAGGAAGGTGGGAAGACTGGTAATGCCAAGCAAGGCTCTGCAGACAAGGTCCCTGCACCAGCCTGTCACAAGTAATGCACTCCCAGAACGGGTCCATCCATCCCTCCAGGTATCAGCATGGAGAACCCAAAGCCTCTTCCCGTGGGTCTGGGGCTACACGTCTCCTTCTCCAAAATCCATGGGACTTCACACACACAGAGAGTGGAATTTCCCTCACTGGTGATTTTTGGCTGCCACTAACAGCCAGTAAATTCTACATATGGCTGCAAATAACTTGACACTCACTCTCTCAACTTTGCTTCAACTACTAAACCAAAACACGTTCTATAGATTGTTATTTTTGTTCTCAAAGTAGGTTAAAAACATCTGGAGGTGTTAATAGCAGAAAGATAACAAAGTTACATTTTTAGTTTCCCTGTCAGTTTTTTTCTTTACAATCTCCTTTCACACCGCAGGTACTCCACAACCTTCTCAGAGCTTTCCATCAGCGCAGCACCATCTCGTCCCCGTCAGAGCCGAGGCATTTGCATTTCAATGCCCTGCCCGTACCCGAATGTCAGCTCTGACACACCGCCTGCACGGGAGGGAGCAGCTCGGCAGGATTCCTCGGCAGGATTCCCCGGCAGCTGCAGCGGCACACAAGGGGGACAGCCAGGGACAGCCCCCACCTCGGAGCCCTACCTGGCGATCCTTGGGGCTCTCTGCTCCGGGGCTGGGCGAGACAGGCTCCAACAGCCTCACGTTCGAAAAGAAAAAAAAGAGAAAGGACTATTAGCACCGCCTGAAACCAACCCAACCTCATCAGGAAGCAATCAGAAGGAGAGAAGCAGGGACAAGGAGAAAAGCTGCAGTTCCATACAAGAAAACATGGCCCATTGGCAGGGATGGGATAGTGTGATCCTAAACCGGGATGAGGGGCAGCTGGAGGGAAAAGGGAGCCTAAGAGCAAAGACTAAACAGGAAAAGGGAAAAGGAAAGGAGACACACAGGAATGTAAATTCAGAAACAAGGTAGAGAAAACATATTACAAGTTGTTAACTTAGAGTAAGCTTTCCACATACATTTTTTTCCTAGCACAATACAGAAGGTTAACAGTAATTGTCAAGGGCTATGACCCTTATCAATAGATTACAATAGTTATAATATTTTACTATCCTGTTTAGGGAAAAAAAAATCAACATTTAGGAGTAATTTAGCAAAATAGCATCCCCCCCTTTATTTTTCTTTAAATGACTGATTCCAACCAATTCCTTTACTTGGAAAGTAAAACAGGAAATGATACATATATTAGTAAACATGCCTGGAAATGGATTTTCTAAAGAGCTGAGAAGTCAGAAACACAAATTACCCAAGAAGTTGAAATGTCTCTTTGCTCTTTGTCTCTCTGCTCTCTCTTTCCCTGAAAGGACCAAGAGAGAGAAGACTTGGAGATACGTAGGAAATGCTGTTCCTTCAAACTAACTGTATGGTCTAAACCAGAAGGAAATGCAAACATTGCATCCATTATGAACTGCAGCTGGGTGAAAGTGCCTACCTGCAGCCAGGCCAGGCAGCAAAGTCTGCTGGCTCCTTGTTCTGCAGCTGATACCTCCTGCCCAGGCTCAGGAACCACACCCCACCTGCCACTGCTGCTCAGGTGAGGAAGGTGGAGCTAGGCCAAAGAGATCTGTCCAAAAAGGTAATTTAGGAAGTCTGTGAATTAAGTTATCTACATGGGATATCCTAGCAGTAAGGTAAAGCCATCAGGAAATGAACACATAAGATTAATCATGGAAAGTTACTCATGGAAAAACTGGTAATTCCTTCTTGCATAGTTCTGTATTTTAGAGAATAAAACAAAGTTTTCCTGAAAACACACTGAGCAGTAACTCTGCCAGGAAGATGCTTCATCTGGATAAAACATCTTAGCTACTCTACAGACACAACCTCTTAAGCCAGTATGAAACTAGATTAAGAGCTCTAACAAGTCCAAACAACCAAATAAAATCTCCACAAGTATTTGCCGCTCTTGCTACACCCCTTGATTCAGACTGTCTAGAGGAGGTTGTAAGTCAAACAAAAGTCACACAGAAGGAAGTACATCCAGTTTGTCACAAAGGTGGTTGTTCAGCTGGCAATTTTAAGTTAAAGTAAACCTTCTAACTATAGAACCTAATTATTGGAATTCCATCAAGTCGTGGTTCCTAAAACAACTGCGTGTTCTTTCCTTCGTGCCCATTTATCTCCGTATGTTATTTTTTCTGTAAATATCTGGGAATAAAGTGTTTTAGCAGACATTAGACAGCCTTTAAACCACAGCGAGTAAGGGGGAAAACTTTGGAGGCACTTGAAGAAGAATGAGCTCTACAAAAGTAAATGGCAAAGACCTAAAGTAAACATAAATTACGTTCTCTGAGAAGGAACCCCTGTTAAATCCGAGGTCAGAGATCCATCAGACGACATTCCCCCTTGCCCCTGGGCTCACCTCGGAGCAGCCTGGCCGTTCTGCATCAGGTATCAGCTGCTCCACAAGTAACAGACAACCGCAAAGTATCCGCATCGTTTCACTTGCTGTCCCAGCGCAAATCCCAGCCAGCCCCAACGTCCCCCTCAATAAAAACCGGCAAACAGACCGACCTACTCACAAATCCAAAATAACCTTCGACAGAGAGGACCGAGAGGACGGAATGCAGCTACACACGTACACGCTAACACGTAAAGCCTTTCAAGTCAGTAATTCGCAATAATAACAGAGCAGGGACAGAGCCCCGGCAGGAGCAGCATCCACGCGGCACCCACAGCGGCTTCATCCCGGGAAATTCCTCGAAGGTGTCAGCGCGGCGGCAGGCGCTCCCCAGCAGGGCGCGGGACCGCGCCGCACGCTCCCAGCCGCGCTGCGGGCTGGGGCAGCGCCCGGGGCTG